>MU106736.1:0-36563 GCA_012274485.2 Sinapis alba
TGTTGGGAATTTGATAGAGAAAAAAATACCATTTCAAGATGAAAGCTTAAAACGGAGAAAACTTCAATCAGCAGCATTTCATGTTGTACATGGACAAGTTCTTACAAAATGCCCATTACATTTACATATAACATTTTGGACCAGATTTCAGATTTAGTAAGATTTGCAAGGATAAAACCATATAGAATTCTGCAATACTGGAAAGGAGAGAGAGAGAGAAAGAGAACTAACCTTGGTGGCTGAGGAGAGTTCAAGACGTGATGATCAGGGATTATTGTTGTAAAGAATTGGACATGGTTAATCTATATATAGAGGGAGGCGTGATCATGTCTTTATAAATTATATACAAGTATTGATAAGGTCAGACGTCTATATTTCTGCGAAAGATCAAGTGTATAATTTTTATTTATGAACGACTAATTCTAGTTGACATAACAATATGACTAGTTCACACGGGAAATATTTATACAGCATATTAAGACACCATTATTATTGACAGTATATTAATAGGTTTATAAGCATCAAAATATTAAGAAAATTAAATAGGAAAGAGAAAGAAAGAATGTTCTCGTGGAGACTCTTAAAACATTTGTAGAAACTCTATGTCCATTTGTCTTTTTCTATTGGCTGAACTTCTTTTTATTTTAAATTTAATAACAAAAATCATATTATACTATATTTTGGTAAAAATATTATACTAATTTTGTACTCCCTCCGTTTCGCAAAGAGTGTCGTTTTGAGGTTTTATTTTTGTTTCATAAAAAGTGTCGTTTTCTATTTTCAATGCAAAATTTATGAATTTTATTTTACGATTTAATTTTCTATTGGTTGAAATAGTGTTAGGTGTATGGGAAATGATGTTCTTATATAGAAAATATGCAAAATTAAATGTTTTCTTAATCCGTGTGCAGAAACTTAAAATGACACTTATTATGAAACAGAGGGAGTATTAGTTAAATACTAATGATGTTTAAAAAAAATTAAGATATTAGTATTGGGTAGCTAGGTTAATTCGGCACTATGATGCTGATGACTCATGTTTTGGAAATACGGAACCGCCCTGCAATAGAAATCGCAGAGTATCATAGGTGATCAGAGGTTTTCATAAGTCTGATATGCAGTTACTTTGAAGGGTGGTTTCTGTTGGGGGTAGATGCATTCATTGATCCTTAGGAAATTCATTCGTGTGTTATTTATATCTTCTATTTTCGTGGGATGTAAACTGATATCCTCTGTTTATTTTTTTTTTGTCTTTTCTCTGTTTTGCCTTATTTCTATGAATTATGAGTGCTCCTCTCTTGGTTGTTTAGGAGAGACACAATACATCCAGCGTTAAAAAAAAATACTATTACTTGAAAAAGATACAATAGCGTGGAAAGTGAAAGACATAATCCGAGCCAAAAACACAACACACTCCACAAAGATAAGTATCAAAAGGGAAAGCAATGATACATCAAGAAACTGGAAGAGAAAACATCAGAAGAAATGAAGCGTGGATTCTCAATCAGACAGTGAGGAATCCCTATACAGCGTAATGAATGTTTAGGCCTAAAGTAGACAAGAAAAAGAAAAAAAAAAGGAAAAAAACAAAAACAAAGTTAGTATCTGGAACGCATTGACATATTCTGAAAGCAAATGGATCTATCAGTCTAGTAATGATGCATACTTCAAGAGCCGAAAGAGAAAAACGAGAAATAGTTACCTGACGAGATTAAAGGCAAGAAACGATTTTTGGTGTCTTCGTCCTCCCATTGAAGCTCAGGGTGCTGTTCTCCAGGAATGATTTCTATTGAAAAATTCTCAACTCGTGAGACACTTGAAGCATTTAAGGGAAGCTTTCTCAGCTTTGGACAGTTTGTTATATATATGCGCTTCAACGATTGAAAGGGAAGAGGTTTCCAGTAGATACTCTCCAGCTTAGGCAACGTTTCCAACCTTAACTCTTCTAGTTTCTGAAAGGGTGAAGTGCTTGTAAGATTTATTGCTTTCTCTTTGTTTATAATTTCTTTCACTTCTTCTGAACCCTCAATGTGTAGGTCGACAAGATTTGGAGCAAACACTAGCAAAGTCAAATCCTTAATGCTGTTGCAGTTAGCTATGTTCACGACAGAGAGGTTGGTGAAGCATGAACTTGTCGAATTGTGTAAAGCCAGATTTTGTAAATCGCAAATATGCAGACAATAGATGCAGTTCACCAACCTTTGATCTCCTAATAGTTGCTCCAAACCCAACTCTGTAGATACATCTATGGTTAGAACTTGTAGATGCTCCAAAAGCTGCAGCTCCTTCACTAAGTTAACATCTTCATGAACCTTAGAATGAAGTAGTTTCAAACTTCTTAAACTCGACAACTTTGATATCTCACTGATACTACAAAGTTCGAATGTACGAGTCAAATTCAGGTGAGTTAGCTTTTTCAACTCTTTGAAACCAACAGGCAGTTGCTCTATACTTGTCACGGACAAGTCAAGATACTGCAGTGAGGTCAGCTCCGATATCTGATCTGGAAGTACACTGAAGTTGAGATTAGTTGATAAATCCAAAACAACTAGTTTTTTCATATATTGGATTATTTCACCAGAGAGATTCTCCAATTTATTATCTTGAAGGAGCAGAGTTGTAAGTTCAGAACACTTGGAACTGCAAGTCATCTCTTTAATCATATTACGCATCAATGACATCCTTCTCACAGCTCCCCAATCTTTGACTTTTGGTACTTCGTGTAATCCGACTCTTGCTTGAACAACAAAATTCTCTTTGTTTTTCCCCAAATCGGATGCAATCCACAGAGCCATCTCACGAACTACGTCATGCATCACAACCTTTTCTGTATCAACTTTTGTCAGTAGATTTGCACGGATAAGGGTACCGAGTACCCCATAACCCTTATTAATTGCTCCTCTTAAGTCGTGGTACTCTCCCATGAATCCTTCGCATACCCAATACTCAATCAACCCTTCTTTGCCTATTTGACCATCTTCTGGAAAGAGAGCACAATAGACGAAACATGACTTGATCTGTTCATCTTTCAGATTATCGTAGCTGAACTTCAGAATTGGAAGAATTTTATTTTCCATGTCAGAAAAATCTGCAGCGTTTCTAGTCAAAACATTGACTGCGTCCTCCCACTCTTGTACCATAGTTTTACATGCCATTGTCTCGCCAATGACACTAAGCGCTAGCGGCAAACCATGACATTTTTCAGCGACCTTTCTAGCAAGGCCGTCAATGATGGGCTCTCTTTTTAACATTTCATCTCCTATCTTGAGTTTAAATAATTCCCATGCTTGATCTTCTTCCAAACACTTGACTTGCATTGGTTCATGATCCCCCATCCTCTTACATACCTCCTCAGAACGGGTGGTGAATGCTACTTTGCATCTATTTTCTCTGGTGGGTTCCGGAACTCCAATGCTTTCTAAATCCACTTTCTCCCATATATCATCTAGCAACAGCACAAATCTCTTCCTTTTCAAGACTCTGTGTATCTCGGCGGCTTTATCACTTTCATTTTTCTTTATCCATTCGTCGCCACAAAGGTTTAGCTTCTGTGCAATATCTTCTTGAAGTTTTGAAATATTTGCGCCTTGAGACACCACAATCCATATCACAATGTCAAACTCTCCAGCTATGCCAGTGAACTTATTGTGGATTTTCTTGAAGAGGGTAGTTTTGCCTACACCACCCATACCGTGCAAACCCATGATTCCAACTTCCATAAGTCGATTCCATGCCTTCTCGAGCATTTCTTCCTGACCAACTGTATGCCAAGTAGGCCTCTCCAACACTCCATATGTTGGAGTCAACTCAGTAACCTCTTCCAAATTATACTCTGATTTGAGTTTTTTAACCTCTTCCAACAACAAGAATACATTTCTCCCATATTTGTAGCTCAAACATACATTTTTTGAGCATAAACCACAGAGACACAACTTTTGAAGCTGAATAGAACTAGTACTAAGTATACCATCAACCCGTGTACCAATCCTCTCAACACGGGTAAGCCATACCTGGACAGTTTTAAGCTTTTGTTGTTGTTGTGCCTCCTCTCTAGCTACTTTGTTCTTCAACACATCTTGACTTGCTCTGAGATTTTCCATTTCCCTCTCCAGATCCCTGAGATTCTTCTCGAGGTTTCCAATATGACCCTTACGACATAAGGATCCAATGATACGATTCACCACTTCATCACAAGAAATTTGAAAAGACCCACAATTCCCCATGGTGATTGAAAGAGAGAGAGAGAAAAAAATCAGTAAAGCAGAGTATGAGGAAGTGTTTTAGCCTAAAAAAATGGAGATAACATAATGCTCCAATAAGAGGAAAGACATTAGCTGTTCTAGTTTCAGACCACTCATTTACGATATGAAAGACTTGGATCACTCTCATTTCAGGTCCATACGACCATTACTGACAACAACTGTGGTTTGGACTTTAGTGTTTTTGAAATAAGAAAAATCAAAGCTGACTGCAATAATGATGATAGATATTCAGTTCAATTACATAGTTTCTATAATAATGGAACAGTTAAGAGTGACATAGTGTGAATAATGTAACAGTGGTTTCTAGTTGTATAGCTAGCACAAATCAATTTGAAAACAGCAAGTTTCTACATCTTTCACAATCACACACTTACAATTTCTTTAAATTTTTAGACAAGAAGAGAACATTTTTACCCTTTTAATTTATATAATATAACATAACATACAGAGATATTGATCAGTAGAAGCTGCAAGGTGCGGATTTTGTTGGCATCATAGGTACCATTATACTCTGCGAGGCAACGATCTTGAGAGGCTGCAAGGCAATAGCACGTTTATGAGCATGAAAACTTCTTCTCAAGCACATTGATGTTTTCACCGCCCCGTAAACGTCCTTCCTCTTAAATTCAAGAATCTTTGGTGAAAGGTTCATCAGCTGAGGAAGCATTAGAAATTCATCACCATGTACCATCAGTGGCTTAGGCTCGATCTCTGGAAGTTCATTTACATTCACGGGATCGTAGAAAGCCTTCTTAATGTCTTGAAGCATCTCTGTGTCGGAATCATAACGATTTTTCTTGTTGAAAAACATCTCAAAGACTTGGCAACAAGACATGTGAATCTCTTTGCACGGTTTGGGTAGATCACTTAGTCCATCCATTAGTACATGCTCCAGAAACTCTTTCCTGTTTGAATCGATTATCTTTTCGATATGAGCGATTGAGTTTTCAATCTCTAGACCTGAAGTATTCCTCATGTGGAGTAGCACGGAATTGATCTTCCCTTGTTCTTCTTCCCTCTGTGAATTTACGTTGCATGAACATTTTGATCGTGTAAGTACAAGAGTATCATATGTGAACAAGTTTTAATATAAACTAGATCTTGAGTGCATGTTTTACGGTATATACAAACTTTAGAAAACATTTAACAATTTCAGTTTTATTACTTTTGTTTATTGTTTAAACTATATATTTGAGTATTTCATCATTGTGTCGTGTAACAGGGATGTCCGTAAAATTTTGTGAGCCGTAAACATTGTAATAAAAATTTTACAAATATATATACTCTTTATAATTTAATAATTTTTAACTCAATAATAGTGTATCACTCTTAAATACGCAGAATAATTCATGGATGGATCACTTATATAGTTATACTATATTTGTTAAATTTATATATTAAGAAATTCTGGGGAAGATATTTAAAATATTAAACATAAAATAACAATGCAACATCTATCTTATATAAATAATTATATTTTGTTCTTTATTTATTTTAAAAAAAATTAAAATAAAACTTTAAATAATTCTAATAATTTTCCTTAATAAATTAATAACAGTTCACAAGAATAAATATTAATTGTACTTTGACCATAGTAATATATGATTCAATTTAAGCTCATTTTTAAATAGATTATTATCTATATTTCTAAACAACATTATATTATTATTTTTACTGTTATCTCTATCCCTGTTTCCAAACATTTTTCAAATGTGCTTCTATCTTTTAATAAGATAGATTTATTCTTTTCACGTTACACTTTGCCCAATTACCGGATTAATATTCCTTGTTTAATTAATCTTAATACCCATAAATGGAAGCCGGCATGTAAATCGATCCTTGATCAGTTTTTTTAAAAATATAATCGATCCTTGATCAGTTGATCTTGACCAATACGAAAATGACCATTAAAATGGCTCTCTATATACGTAAGAACATAGAAATAAAAATCTAAAAATCGAAATACCTGATAACTTTGAAGATCATTTAAAAGTCGAGGTATGATCATGAGCAATGTGGTTAACGTATCGTATTTTCCTGGGGTGAGTTTGTGTTGGGGAAAACAAGGTTCCATGAGACACGAAACTGAGAGAGCCATGGTGTGTGCTGCGATTGAGATCATTCCACTATGAAGATATTCTTCCATCGACGGCACATGTCCCTTCTTACTCCATACGGCTTCACGTAGCCATGCCTCAAAAGTTTCACCCCACTGCATATTAAATTAAGAAAATGATGCAGAATAATTAAGGACCCAATAATTTATATAATATTTTCAGAATAATTTGTTTAAAAGTTGTTTCTTTTTGTAAATAATTTACTGGACAATAGACTATTTTTTTTAGTAAGTCAGGCATAAAAATATGCAAGTAAATATAATTTTTTAAGAAAGAAGTAAATATAAGTTGGATTTATAAATATATAAAGAAAGAAAAACAAATATACAAGTTTAATAAGTCATTTAAATTGGCGGTCAAATTTATGAAGAAGTTGTTATTTTTGTTACATTTCTAAAATAAAGATAGTGACCTTTAGAGTTATTAATTCATAAATAAGTATGTAGAGTGAAGGAAGCATGATCAAAATATATATAGGTAACGTCATAATATATGATCAATCCTTAATTCTCTCTTATAATTTTACCAAAAAATCAATAATAAAACGGTGAATAAGTTAAAATTGTTAAAAATATGCCAATTTGTAAAAAAAAAAAAAGAAGTTGTGGAATACATGGAGTAGAAAAAACATACGATGTTGCGAAGCTGATCAGTAATGTCGGTTCCGTGTTGCTTACGGCAGGCCTCTGTAGTCTCTCTTACTATATCATCAAGTGCCTTAAATATGATCCTGCCGTAACCCTTAAGCTCGTCTCCATCCCACCTATATGAAAAGAATTATGGAATCATAATATGTGACCATATGCTTAGACCATGATTAAACCATTTTTTTTTTAATTAAAAAACGAACCAATCGCGGGCTGCCACGTGTCAGTGGGGCCCGTGAACAGTGCAAGAAACTCATAAGAACCGGTTCTTAATTAACAACTTTTGAAATCGGTTCTTATACTATTTATGGGATTCATTCCCTAAGAACCCTCTAAGAACCCCTTTAATTATGCTTTTATATCTATTTATATAATTTAGTTATTACGTTAGTTTTTTTTTTTGATTAACCTGGGGTATTCCAGATCCATAGAAAGATCCATACTAATTCCCAATGGGAGGTGACTTAATTTCGCGTAACAGATGGATTGAACATAAAACGTATTAGCGTCCCAACTCCGCCTCCTTACCACTCAGACCACAACTACCCGGTCACGATGGTTTCTAATTACACCAGCATAGCATATATTTTAATGAATGTACCTTATAACGGCTTGAGTAAGAGCTTCCAAATCCTCCAAAGAACCTTCTTCATCAAAGAGATCATCGGCAACTGTGACGAGGATGGCAGTCTTGGCAGTAAGCTTTCCAACTTTAATGGCAGATTCAAAGGGCAATGAAGTCGCAGTTGCAAAGTAACAATATGTTGTCTTCTCTCTACCAAAACCAATATCATTAAGTCCCCATTTCTTTACCCACCTGTCACAAACCGCTATTATTATACCAAAAACGCATTTTTTGCTATAGAGAAATGCTTTTGTTTTAACATTTACCACGTAGGGTAAACTAAAATCTAACTTACATTGTTAATTCCTCTAGCTCACGTCTATACATGGCTTGTCGAAACAAGAAGTTTCTTGATGCAAGATGAGTCAGCTTGTTGATGTATGTACTGTGTAGTCTGATTCATAAATCATTAAAAAAAAACTTGAATTAGTTTGTGACTAAATTATTCAAAAACTAATATTTGATTTGCATATATAGTATTTACCTTAAAAAGGAGGCTTTTCCTACTGAGAGAACATTTGAGTCTTTGTCCTCAATCCACATCCTATGATCTAGGTGTTTGAGTCGAGCTATCCATGGAGTACTTAATTCATGCTTAATCTAAAAAGTCATTATTTTATTTGAATCATTAAGCCAAGCATTTGTAAATTGTAGTCACTTAAAAACTTATTGATTTTTTTTAATACCATTCGTTCATTGATGGACCGACTTTGCTCAAGTAGGTTCCGAGTATACTCTCTTGCTTTTTCAAGCTCTTGCTCTCCTTGAAACATGAGATCTGTGGCTCTGTAAACACTAAGGATGACGAGGAAGAAAGAGTCTGTATTTCTTTCTAAGTGATCTCGAGTTTCTTGATCATTCAAGAACCAGCAAAAGCTTCCTGGAAAGTATTTATTCAAACAGTTTTTAAAATTAATCGGCAAATAAAAGAACATATAATAAATACTTCCAGTTGAAATAAAAGTTAGTTCTTACTAGGCGAAACGGTGTGACCTCGCATTCTTAACATCCTGAATGCAAGAGAGTCTTTGTGCAGTTTATCTGCTAGGTAGCTGATGGGCTTTCTCTGGACATTTTGTTCCTCATTACTGCTTAGTTATACATGAAATAATAATAATAAAAATTTAAGTAAATTATATATGGAAAGGGATATGTAAAAATGGATTATGAACTTAGCCTCACCTGTAAACTTGTTGAAGAACATGCTCAATCTCTCTACCAAAGAACTCTCCTAAACCGATATTCTCGATTACATTAACCATAGAGAGTTTTATGAGTTCTTCATTGAGAGGGTACTTTTGTGGCACTGGGGACAAGAATTCATATATTTGTTAATAAATATTATTATGCAGTTAAATACTATATCATATTTAATTTGTCCATAGCTTTGGGGTAATTAGAAGGTTAAATTTAACCTCCATTAGGACATCTTTGAACGACATTGTGAAGATATGCAAGACACTTTGCATTGCGAGTGATCATAAATGCTGATGCAGTTGCTGAAGGAGACTGAAACAAAGAGCCATCGATTTTGTCGAGGCTTGTAACTATGATGTCTTCATGGTTTTCGACATATAATGTTGATGGCAAGACCTCTAGATATTCAAGTAGAGGTATATGGCTACGATCATCCAACAACTTTTCTCTGGGAAACAAAGAATGCTCATTATGTTTGATTAGTAAAAAATTATAAGAAATTGTTAAACACAGAAAATAATGTACTTATTGTTAAAATTTATGTGTTTTTTAATAAATGTGAAAATTCTAGAATATATATCTTTTTAAAACGGATGAAGTATAATTTAATGAGGAAGATATTTTGACCAAGATTTCTTCTCATGTAATGTTACCTTTTCAGAATCTCGTGGCGTTGATAAAATACCTCTTTGATCTTTTCAATACAGCGACTAGAGAAAACAAAGTGCAAGCCAAGTTGTTGAGCATGCTCAAGGATTCCTGTGAATTTGATAATGAACCAACGAGGATAAGATCCCTCTTCGTTGTTGCATTCGTCAATTATCATCTCCGTTCTTCTTTCGATATATCTCTTCCCTAGTTAAAATTAGTTTAAAAGCATATCAAAGGGTAGAATAGTAAGTTTTTAGTGAAATTATCTTTTTGATATAATAATTTATAATTAAATTATCTAATATCAGTTTGCAAAAATACTTAATATCAATCAAAATACTATTAGTATATGATTTTAATATATGATTTTGATTTATGCTTATTGTATCATATTAGAGAGATAATTTTATTATATAATTTATAGAAAACTATATGATTTTAATATATGATTTTGATTTATGCTTATTGTATCATATTAGAGAGATAATTTTATTTTATAATTTATAAGGAACTATTACAGATATACAGACTACTTAATTAAGTTTTTTATTTTTTGGTGTATTTGATTTACTAAAGAATATGAACCTGTTGTAAGAAAACATATGTTCTTAAGAAGTTTTTATGAGGTTATCAAAGTAATTTATTTTAAAATCTAGACTTACATATTTAAAATATTTTCAGTTTAATACTATTTTAGTATTTTATTTTGGCTATTTATTTAGATGATATCAGAAGGTGTATTTTTACATTTTTTCAAATAAGAACTATATCTTTATCTTTTCTATGTTTTTTTTTTATTTTACGAAAAACTAGCGGTTAGAATATTATAAATAAAATAAAGAAATGTGCAGTGGCTGAGAAACTATCTATCTCTTCACAAAAATGTATAAACAATCATTTTGTAATAGTTGTATAACTTTTTTAAGAAATAAAAATATTGTTTGTTCAACTGGCGCTTACAGTACCAACTTTTTACAATACAAATTTAGAAAAATGTTTTATGTTCATTTCCGGGTAAAACAATTGTTAATGATAAAATGGCATATTTTAATACTTCTGCATGTTCATTATGATCTAATTAGCAAAGACATGCCAAAAATGCGACCAACAGTAAATATTTGTTTTTCTACAGAACAAAACATTTTTTAATTGTATACGCACGTGAATAACGCAGTAGGCCATGCGTGATGAATGTGATATGTATGTAGTAAGTCAAGTTTTACATTTACAGTTAATTTTCTTAAAGGGCAACAATAATGCGAAGTCAGTCAACGCACCTTTGTGGAGATGAAAACACCCAATGTTCCATTTGTGAAGAGCAAGAACACATGCAAGAGTGGAAGTTAGAGTGTACATGTCGCCTATGTCTTTGTCTCCAGCGTCAGACACTAGAGTATGAGAGCTGGAGTTTCCCCAGTGACCCTCTTCGGTATTTTGATTACACAAAATCCAATCTAGAGAATCTTGGAACATAGGTTTAAGCTCATCATCATCTTCCTTGTGGTCTTCTTCCACCATAGCTAACCAAGCCATATCATAAGCAGAAGGAGAGACAAATGAGTAAGGATCAAAATTGATGATGGACAACTGAATGTCACTCTTGATATGATTGACCAAAGCGTCGAGATCATCAGAAGAGGAACCGTAAGAGGACTTCATTGTCTCTATCTCTCTCTCTATTTTTTTCTCAAGATGGTCTGTAGATTATGTGTGTTGATAAATGGCTCACTAATTCGGGTGTGTTTATATAGAGAAGAGAGTATGAATATTGATATGAAATATAACAATGTGAAAAACGTTGTTTGGGATGAGTAGTTTGAATGACATCGTCTCTTTTACAGGAATAGTCTACTCATCTCTTAGTCTCCCAATATATTAAATGGAGATCCAACGAGTTATCACTTATATTGTTTTATCCCCATGTTATCATAGTGAGTCGGATTTTTCAAAAATTAATCATAAAATTGTATTTTTGTTAAAGAATTAAATCATAGTGAGTCATTAGCTTCAATAGTTACCAATCACAATAGTGACACTTAACCCACTGTACTGCTTTATCTTCTTACTATTTATCAAAGTTTTAATTTTAAAATAATTCTGTAACCACTAAAAATCTCAAAATATTAAACTACTTTTGAGCATCTTTGGTACAATTTTTTTTTTTTGGACACATTCAGCATTTATTCCATTTTTACTTTTATACTCTATTTTAGAGAAACATTTTTCCGCGTTATTCTATGGGCAATTCTCTTAAATAGCCCTTTTTAAGTTTTTGTTACAAAAATAGCACTCAAAAAATAAAATGACAAAAATAGACTTTTTTTTTTGAAAAATTCGATTTTTTTTTTATTTTTTTTTTGAAATTTGAAACCCTAACCCCAAACCCACCCCTTTACTCTAAACCCTAAAGTTCAAATTAGTTAACCCTAGGGATATAAATGCATATAAATAAATTTTTTAGCTTCTAAAAAAAACATTTTGGTCATTTTCTTCCTTAAAAACTATTTTTGTGACAAACAAACTAAAAGAGGCTATCTAAGGGAATTTCTCTTATTTTCTATATACTACTCAAAAATAGAGAACTCTATATCTTCCTCGAAATTTGAAACTTGTGTCCATGCTTTTTTTTAATGCGACCATTCTGTTGGGAAATCGAAAAACAAGAAGTCTCATAGAAAAAAAAAATTGTTCTCATTACTATTTCGGATTGTTTTGATTTTCTTCTCAATTTTTTTTTAAAGTGAATTAATAAAGTGTTGAAGTGTTGTATGAGCTGATGTCGTATCCGGAAGTTAGTTAATCCGAAGCTCTCTAGAGTAGTCTTTGACTATTGTCAAGAAATTAAAGTAATTTTAATGGTTCCTAAGGAACGCAATATTTATGCCGCTGCTGTTTACATACTTCTAAAAGTTAGTGACCAATGATGACCATACTTGTTCACACACAATTTATCACTTCACAGGGATACAACCTTGATAAGAACCTAGAATGATGTAAAAGGTTTCTTGTTTATTAAGCTTGTCATGCTGGAACCTATATACAAGGTATACAACGATGGTTTCCCGTAAACCTAATTACATGTCTTCTAATGGATATTTATGAGTGGACGTAGCCCCTCAAAATGGAGTGTGCAGGTTACAAACACCATCTCGAGAAAAAAAAAATTAAATTCTCGACGACCCTTAACTTTTGTCATAATGTCTGCAAGCTGAGAGATCGCTGAAACGTGCTTCGTGCGTATTACTCCCCGAATGATTTTATCTCATATAAAATGACAGTTCATGCTAACGTGTTTTGTTCGTGCATGAAAGACATGATTAGCAGCGAGATGAATGGCAGACAAACTGTCAGAATGTAGGGGAATTGCAAAAGAGAAATCGACCCAAGAGCTGGAAGCAGATTGCGCAGCCAAAGAATTTCACTTACTGTATCAGCCATGGCCCTATATTCAGCTTCCGCTGAAGATCGAGAAACAACATCCTGCTTCATCGTCTTCTAAGATAACATAGAACTACCAAGCTGTATAAACCAGCCAGTTAAAGAACGACATGTCTCTGGACACGAACCCCAATCAGAATCACACCAAGAAGTCAGAGTGAGTGGATCATGAGCTTTGAGTAGTATGCCTTATCCCGGAGTCTGTCTCAGATAGCGGACCACCCTCAAGGCCGCTTCCCAATGATCTGGTTTGGGTGCACTCATGAACTGAGAGAGGTATGAATAAAATAGGACAAGTATGGTCTTGTTACTCCTAAGTAGATGAGCTTACCGACTAGGCGACGATACCTTGTAGGATTCACTAGTGTGTCTCCGTCTGCGAGCGCAAGCTGGTGATGTTGTTCAAGCGGAAACATTGCAGGTTTGACGCCTAGTAAGCCTGTCTCAGAGATGATGTCAAGAGAGTACTTCCGTTGACACATATATTCCCGGTGGATTTCGAGCAACTTCTATACCAAGAAAATATCGTAGTAGACCGAGATCCTTTATGCAAAAACAATCACTCAAGTACTACTTGAACTCAATAATATATGCAATGGAACTCCTAGTGATGATTAAATCATCAACATAGACAAGCACTACAAGAGCCTTGTCGCCAGTATCAAGCGTGAAGAAAGAGTAGTCGAAGGCCTTTTGCACGAACCCATAATTCAACAAAACGGTAGCGAGTTTCACATACCAACAACAAGGCGCTTGTTTTAAGCAGTCAGCAAACTTCTGATTTTTTTCATTGGTACGGAACCCTGGGGATAACTGCATATATACTTCCTCATCCAAATCACCATGGAGAAAGGCGTTGTGTACATCCATTTGATGTACCTCCCAATCATGAGATGCAACCAGTTGTAGAATGCACGAACTGTGATCATCTTAGCCACCGGAGTCATATCCTAAACATCTAGTAAGAACCGACGGAACCGGAGTCCTTTTAGTGCTCTGCTCATGTGTTGGAACCGGAGTTGAGCCATTAAAACCGTTACTTCTTTCAGCCAAAACTTCGCCGGTGCCTCATCTAGAGTTGGATACACAAAGAGTCGGTTCGTCGCCTATCTAGAGTGTGCAGCGTCTAGAATGGACCTCAATGGATATTATCAACCTTGTTTCGCATGTCCTCTAGTCGGAATCGCCTTTGGGACGGTCCACAATGCTTCCAACTATGCTCCGGTTGTATACTCTAATGATTTCTTCTGTTGCTGAAGGTTCCAGTTACCAGCTCAAGTTGAGACCTACTGTAACTGAATTGCTGTTTTGATTTCTGTCATTAGCAAAGCTTTAGTCATGTTTTTAAGGATCGCAATTAAACTTTTTTTGTTCTAGAGACTTTTTTTAGTTTTTTGTTGGCTCTCTAAAACACATTGCTTTGATTAGCTATTTAGATGTTGATTTCTTCAAAACCTTGTATCTCCTTAATTGGTTAATGAAAATTTACATTTTAATAAAAAAAGCACACAGAGACAACTTTTTTTCTTATTCTAATTTCTCAAATAATCAAAAGGATTTTCAAAGTAAGAAATGTAAGTTACGTTCGAAATTTTAAGCTGTTCAATTTTTTAACTGTAACAGTATTCAAACACAAATTATCTGACTAACCGTAACTATTGTCAGCTACACATCCGACCACTGAGTTATCGTTTTCATAATGTATGTGAACATGAAACATCCCTAGAAAAAATAACAAGTTTTTCTTTTCGCCACTGAAAAGTCATAATGACTGACTTTTCAATACATCAGCCAAACGAAACCGAAACATCAGAGGAAACCGCAATTTTTATATGCATGAGACACAGAATACAAGTTTAAAAGAATCTCCATGACCTTAAATGGATAAACGCAAATTTATATTGACTTTTACTCCCTTTGATTCATAGTAAATGTTATCTTAACATTTTTTTTCTTGTTACACAAAAATATCATTTTACAATCATAATGCAAGTTATATATTTATTTTTAGCTATAAATTAGTTGCAAACTGTATTGATTTTATAAATAATTTTATTTTTCTCAAATACTATTGGTTAAATAGATGTAACTAATTACAACTTAAATATATTTTATTTTTTTCTTAATTTGTGTAAAAATATCAAAGTGACACTTATATTGAAACGGAAAGAGTAATAACCTTAAAAGAACTAAATTATTTCTCATTGATTTTTCAATACCGCCTCGTAGATAAATTCAGGTATTTAATAAGAAAAAAACAGAATATAAGGTATTTTATGAAGAGTGTCATTTTTAAATTATAAAAACAAAGTGAAAACATAGTTAGGTAATTGAAATGACAAAATGTTAAAACTAGTATTTCCTGAAGAGTGTCACTTTGATATTTTATATGTAAATTTAAAAATCGATTGAAATATATTAATATTTAATTAATATTTCTATTTAATTTATATTATTTGAAAAAATAAAATTATTTATTAAATAAATATATTTTACAATTAAGATTAAACTTAAAATATATATAAATTGCATTAAAATTATAAAATGTTAAATTTATATAACAAAATATACTTTTTATTAAACACATGAAATAATAGATGATATATAAATACTATCATTTTTTTTTTGAAAATAATAAAATATACCTCTATTGTTTCAGTGTTTTGACATTTTTATTGCATAAAAATATCATTTTAGAATTTTAATTACAAATGCATTGATATTATAAATAAATTTATTTATCTCAAATACTATTAGTTAAATATGTTTAATTTATAAAATATAAATATATTTAATTTATTTTGTTAATTTGTATGAAAATATCAAAGTGATATTCTTTGCAAAATGGAAGGAGTACCATTTTCAATATACGATAGATTCTTTATTTTTTGTTTAGTACCTGCGAAAGAGACTACCGAGATCACGATGAATCTCTCTGGTTTAAAAATTACGGAAATAAAAAATGCAAGATTCATTGAAAATATAGACGTACGACTGAAAATTTAATTTTGTCTTATGCTTTGATTCTTGTGGTGTGGAGTAGAAAAAGGGTGGCCATATACACGACATAGCCAAGGGATTCAAAGGCCACGAGCACTTCTAATTGGGAAAACAATTTTTTAAAAACTCTTTAGAAACGTATAATTATTTTTCTGACAGCACCATCATCTCATAGATCGCTCGTTCATATGAAAGAGTTCCTATAAACATCCTGTTAAAATTCTCGGCTAAATTTTTGTATGAAATGATTATATACTAGGAACTTTCTTCTAGACCAGGTGGTTGTGGTCGAGTGGTAAGGAGGCGGGCCTGGGACACCAACATGTTTCAGGTTCGACCCACCTGCTGCGCGAAACTAAGTCATAATTATCCTGGTCACCTTACACGGATATGGGCCTATGCTTTAGGGCCCATTTGCATACTCGGAGAGAGGGTCTATCCGTGGGCTGCACCTCCCCTTGGGGATTAGTCCGGGCCCTCCCATAGGTCCGGGATACCCCCAGGTTAAAAAAAAAAAAAAAAAAAAAAAAAAAAATTTGTATGAAATGAAAACCTCTGAAGTTTTTTACTTTAAGCAACGAAAAAATACTTGTTAGATGCATGGAATAATATGTAAAGCATGTAACTAGCATAGTTTTAAAATACATTCTAAACTTGGTAGAATTGTGGAAATTGCTGTGCCATTAGTCAATTTAAAGGCTTTTTTTTTTAATGTAAGATGTAGTTTTGATTCCCATGAAATATAAGTTTTATACTCCCTCCGTTTCATTTTAGTTATCGTTCTAGATTTATGCACATATATTTATAAAACATATAATTTTTGTATATTTCCAAAATAAAAACACAATTACCTATACATCTAACCATATTTTAACCAATAGAAAAATAAACTAGAGAATTTTCTTGATAAATTTCAGCTTACAAATTTAGTTTATATTATATTTGTGGTGTCAATTGAACCCATTGTCCTTCACGTGGATCCATCCTTGTGCATGTGTTATAAATAGTTGATTTTTGATGTTTACAAATAGATTAAATATTTTAATAATAAGATAAAAGAATACTGGTAAAAAATATAGCAGATATATAATTTTATCTGTAAGTCTATATGTACATTAGAAGATAAGGTATATAAGTATAGTCATGGAATTATTGTTGGAATCAGATTGGATATATGTTGTAATCAGTGCCAAAAGTTTGAGATACTGGAAAGTAAAAAAATGAATGAAACCCAACCATGTGACAAAACGGATATTCTTGTATGCATGAGAAAAATACCACTTTAAAGGCATAGTGGTAAGTTAGGCCTCAACGTTTTTATCCCAACCAAAAGGTTCAATCTTAACTCCAAACAAAAAACTTATATCCTATCTGAATCATTTATATTAAAAAAAATTGGAACATGACTTAAGAGCTTAGTACTTTCAGATTTGAGTACAATCTGAACCGAACCGAAATCCAAATTAGGATTTGAAAATATTCAAATTAGTAAAATATGTTAATGTTTTTATATATATTAAGGTAATTTTGATATTTTAAAATATTTTAATTTTTTTTGTAGTTGATCCAAAATCCGTTTAAATGAACTCAACTCAGGCAGTAGAAGACATTTAAAACTCGGAAACCACTGCACCAAATGAACATTGTTGGTTATATATCAACATAAAGGTAAAAACTACAATCCGTGTGAAACTCATGAAAATAAATCTCCTATTAATCAATTTGAGGCTAGTCTTGGATTGATCGTACATGTGTGCCTATGGGCCATAACTGGCTACAAGTTCCTTATGTCATTTTGGTTACAGCTGCATTCAACATGCATATGTACGTTTTGGTCGTTTTGTCTCCCAGAGTAGAATCCGAAAATTGTGGTTTTGGTAGGGTTCGTTGAAAGAAAAACATTGTACAATTTAAAAGAAAAAATCAGTTGAAAACAGGTGTGGAAGGGAAGGGGAAAATGTAAGAGCATCCACAACGTTCGATTTTCACATAGTATCTGTAAATAAAAATAAATGAAAATAATTAATAAAGATGAGAAAGAGTGTAGAAAATCTCTTCACTAAAAAACGTTCGAAGATGTGGAAGGTACTCAAATTACACCTGTCAAACAAAAGACAATTTAACTCTGTTTAGAAAATCAAAAATAAATTCATAATGAAACTATTAATATTTTATGTTTGTTAAGAGACTCACATTTTTCTTAACGGTGCTGATGCTCTTAGTTCGGTAGATTTTGTACTATATGAAAAATATTGATTAGATAAGTGTGAAAGAGTGAGTGGTGGAAATATATATATATATATATATTTCTTTAAAAGAATGGTGGATATATTAGTGATTGAAGACTTGAAGTGATATTGACTGAAGTGAATAATATACGGAAAATGAAAACTTGAAGGTTTCAGTTATGAAACCTTCAAGTCTAATTAATTGTGCTTAAAAATGGATTACTAATTAGTTATACTTAAAAAATGGCTTACTAATTAATTATGCTTTTGCATGGCGATAAATAAACAGTCATGCGAGTAAAAGAAAAAAAAACTCCGTGACGGTTATTTGGCGATGGAGAAAACGTATGTTTTCTTTGTATCGCCCAATCGATAATTATGATCAGTTTGATCAGATTTTGGGTGATTATGTGTTTTTTATTTTTCTCTTTACTGGAGAAGAACTCCATTTACAACGGATTGGAGTAGTTTCTCTTTTTTTTCAATACGATGTTCAAAATTCCGATATGGATTTTATGGCCATTGACAAATAACCAATCAAATTGTGTTGATTTCCGAATCAAGTGATTTGTTACAGAAACAACAACCACAAAAAACAGTCATGGATTTGATATGCAAAAAAAAATTAGAGATTGAAAGGAGAAGTGTGATGTCGTCCAAGAATGATTTTTATAGAATTTAAATTTAGATACATTATTATTGGTATCAAAATATAATGTTAAGATCTTGGACTGCATCATGGAATAGACAGCAACACAAAGGCGAAGTTTTATTTTTTTTTGTTATATGGTGATATTCAATTATTCATACAAGTGTTGAAAACTAGTCTTTCTAATCTTTACGGTTGAATTAATATATTAGATTCTGAACCAAAAATATATAGATCTAAATTGGATTAAGACCAATGCAATACAATAAAGAGAATTGATAATTTCTAATGCGACAATGATTTAAAGATCGCAAAAAAATCAATAGAGTTGATACTCTATTAACAAAGACCTTTCAAAGAGAATAATCTTCTAACTTTGTTTCCTGGGTTATATTGTTTACTAATTATCTTACCTATGTTATTTGTTGTGTTTTCATTATTATGTATGTAGTGCCGGTCCGGAAGTTATAAAGGCCGTAAGCCACACAAAATTTTTGGACCTATCAACTAATAATTTTCTTTTTAAAAACAAAAGTTAGAAGATACATAGATTTAAACCCAATAGCTAACATATATTTTAGAGAAGATCCTATCACTATACTAACAAGAGTTTCAACTAAAAATTAACCGGTATTTTACATAAAATATGAAGGCCGGAAGCTGTAGCTTCCTCCGCTTGTACTCAGGGCCGCCACTGTATGTATGTATTTGTATAATTTCCTTACAATATTATTTGCAAAGTTAAGTTGTTAAAAAAAAACAGTCATGCAAAGAATGACGTTTTGTCTGTCTTTCCCAATTATTTGTTTTGTAGGCCCATTAGCGTTAAACATACCTTTGAAAACATCAAACACGCTACTACAAATTTATGTCAAACCATTCAAAGCTGGATCATTCTGAGTCTTCCATCATTGTTGCGAGTACTATGACCAGCATCAGCATGATGTGTTTTTGCATACAGATTTTTGAAGCACGGCAATGGTTGATTATACGAATAAAGCTGAAGATGTCAAACTAAACCACTGATAGGGCCATTATGTTTCCAGGATCCATCAAGGCATCAACATAAAAGAGTACAGTAAACAATATTTACATTATAACAATCATCATATGTCAGTGAACGATGCAACCATGCATTTTTTTTTTTTTTTTTTTTTGACATCAACATAACAGACTCAATTAAGACTCTGTAAACCACACTGGACACTCAGAATCCATATGAACGACGAAGAATGGTTGCTTTCTCGCACTACGTGCTAGACTGTCCGCTCTTGTATTGTGCGTTCTTGATACATGGATAATCTCTGAGTAATTAAAACACCCCTTCAGTCTTTGGAAGTCCTCTAGGTAAGTTGCAAAAGCTGGCCATTCATCCGGTTCCGAAACCATCTTCACCAATTGAACGCAATCTGTTGCAAAAGTAACATGAAACTGTCTCAGGTTCCTCATGCTTTCCATTGCCCAAATAAGAGCTTCCATTTCCGAATGTAGAGGGGAGAGTGATGCTCTCGTATTCCTTGCCCCCATCAGGCCTGTAAAACCGTCTAAAGTACTATACCATCCTTGTCCTGAAAAAAGGTCTTGGTCTTTCCAAGATCCATCTATGAAGCACCATCTCCCCGGTATGATTGGCAAAGCAAAACCACCTTCCTCTCTATTGGAAGCAACTCTTTGTTGCAGAGCTGCATGAGCCTCACCCCAGATTCTTGATTCCGTTTCTACCAATTGTAAAGTATCTCTTGGGTCGACATTAATGTTACTAAAGACCATATTGTTTCTGGCTTTCCAAATGTACCATAATATCCAAGCAAACTGATGATTTTCTAATGAGGGAGAAATCCTCCAGAAGAGATGGTCCATATTTGCAAAAATCGATTGCATTGGGAACACAGAGATATCCGATGGGATCTGGGAAAGGGCCCATACTTGGATTGCTGGTGGACATTCAAAAAACACATGGTTTATAGTTTCCACCTCAGCTCCACATCGTGAGCATTGTATGTCCCCATGGATCCCTCTCGACCACAACCTTGCTTTCACTGAGATACAACCCGAAACAATTTGCCATAGGAAATGTTTTAGCTTCGGTGGACACTTGACTTTCCAACAGAAAGCCTTAATAGCAGTCACCTCAGGCCCATAAACCGGAAGCGTCTTCTCCACATCTGGGTATACTCTCTCTACATCGTATCCCGATTTGACCGGATGCAACCATGCATTAAAACAGTATTTTCATATTTTGAATATTTCTCAAAATCTGTGGGTTAACCCCTACGAAAATAATGAGTTTTGGGTAAATACTCTATATACTGAAACTTATATTCTTTAGTGATTTTTAAAAATTTATACACACATTCTAAATTTATATTAATGTATGACAAACATTTTTTCATGGTACATGAGAATTATTTATAAGTTTTACCAATTAATTTAAGAAAACTTCATAAACTACCTAAATAAATGGAATAACCACTAAAAAATCTTTATTCCCAAGAGAAATGGGGACAACAAAAGTTTCAAACCTCTTTGACCATCATCCTATGTTAGTGAACGATGCAACCATGCATTAAAAAAAGATTTTCATTTTTTTGAATATTTCTCAAAATATGTGGGTTAACCCCTACGAAAATATTGAGTTTTCGGTGTATACTCAATATGCTTAAACTTATATTCTTTATGTTTTTTAAAATTTTATAAACGCATTCTAAATTTGTATTAATGTATGATAAACCTTTTTCATGATACATGGGAATTATTTCTAAGTTTTAGCAATTAATTTAAGAAAACTTCGTAAACTACCAAAATAAGTGGAATAACCATTAAAAAAACTCTTTTCCCAAGAGAAATGGAGACAACAAAAGTTCCAAACCTCTTTGAAAATCATCCTATGTCAGTGAACTTTGCAACCATGCATTAAAACAAGATTTTCATTTTTTGAATATTTCTCAAAATATATGGGTTAACCCCTATGAAAATATTGAATTTTTGGTGTTTACTCAATATACTTAAACTTATATTCTTTAGTGTTTTTAAAGAATTTATAAACGCATTCTAAATTTGTATTATGTATGATAAACCTTTTTTAATGATACATGGGAATTATTTCTAAGTTTTAGCAATTAATTTAAAAAAACTTCGTAAACTACTAAAATAAGTGGAATAACCACTAAGAAATCTTTTTTCCCAAGAGATATGGAGACAAAAAAAGTTCCAAACCTCTTTGACAATCATCTTATGTCAGTGAACGATGCAACCATACATTAAAACAAGATTTTCAATTTTTGAATATTTCTCAAAATATGTGGGTTAACCCCTACGAAAATACTGAGTTTTGGGTAAATACTCTATATACTGAAACTTATATTCTTTAGTGATTTTCAAAAATTTATACACACATTCTAAATTTGTATTAATGTATTAACCACATTCTTATATGTATTAATGTATCCTTAACTCTATTAAGGGTAAATTGACATCGTTTTAATTTTTACACAATTAATTTAATAAATTTTTATATACTGCCTAAATTAGTGAAATAACCACAAATAAATTTCTATTATCTCGAGAATCGGAGACAACAAAGGATCCATACCTCTTTGACCATCATCCTACTTCAGTGAATGATTCAACTATGCATTAAAACAAGATTGTTATAATTTTTGAATTTTTCTTAAAATATGTGGGCTAACCCCTACGAAAATACCGAGGTTTCGGTAAATTCTCTATTTACTAAAGGTTATTGTCTTTAATGTTTTATAAAATTTCTAACCACATTATTTATGTGTAATAATGTATGCTTAACTCTTGTAAGGGTAAATTGAAATCGTTTTTATTTTTTACACAATTAATTTAATAAAACTTTATATACTGTCTAAATTAGTGGAATAACTACAAAGAAATTTCTATTATCTCGAAAAACGGAGACAACAAAGGATCCAAACCTCTTTGACCATCATCGTACTTCAGTGAATGAAGCAACTATGCATTAAAACAAGATTGTCATAATTTTTGATTTTTTCTTAAAATATGTGGGCTAACCCTACGAAAATACCGAGTTTTCGGTAAATTATCTATTTACTAAAGGTTATAGTCTTTAATGTTTTATAAAAGTTCTAAACACATTCTTTATATGTATTAATGTATTCTTAAATCTATTAAGAGTAAATTGGCATCGTTTTTAATTTTTACACAATTAATTTAATAAAACTTTCTATACTGCCTAAATTAGTGAAATAACCACAAAGAAATTTCTATTACCTCGAGAAACGGTGACAACAAAGGATCCAAACCTATTTGACCATCATCCTAATTCAATGAATGATTCAACTATGCATTAAAACAAGATTGTCATAATTTTTGAATTTTTCTTAAAAAATGTGGGCTAACCCCTACGAAAAAACCGAATTTTCGGTAAATTCTCTATTTACTAAAGGTTATAGTTTTTAATGTTTTATAAAAGTTCTAAACACATTATTAATATTTATTAATGTATGCTTAACTCTAGTAAGGGTAAATTGTGATCTTATTTATTTTTTCCACAATTAATTTAATAAAACTTTCTATACTGCCTAAATTAGTGAAATAACTACAAATAAATTTTTATTATCTCGAGAAACGGAGACAACAAAGGATCCAAACTTCTTTGACCATTATCCTACTTCAGTGAATGATGCAACTATGCATTAAAACAAGATTGTCATAATTTTTTATTTTTTCATAAAATATGTGGGCTAACCTTACGAAAATACCGAGTTTCGGTAAATTCTCTATTTACTAAAGGTTATAGTCTTTAATGTTTTATAAAAGTTCTAAACACATTATTTATATGTATTAATGTATGGTTAACTCTATTAAGGGTAAATTGGCATCATTTTAATTTTTACACAATTAATTTAATAAAACTTTCTATACTGCCTAAATTAGTGAAATAACCATAAAGAAATTTCTTTTATCTCGAGAAGCAGAGACAACAAAGGATCCAAACCTATTTGACCATCATACTATCTCAGTGCATGATGCAACTATGCATTAAAATAAGATTGTCATAATTTTTGATTTTTTTTAAAAAATATGTGGGCTAACCCCTACGAAAATACCGAGTTTTCGGTAAATTCTCTATTTACTAAAGGTTATAGTCTTTAATGTTTTTATAAAAGTTCTAAACACATTCTTTATATGTATTAATCTATGCTTAACTCTATTAAGGGTAAAATGATATCGTTTTTAATTTTTACACAATTAATTTAATAAAACTTTATATACTGTCTAAATTAGTGGAATAACCACAAAAAAATTTCTATTATCTGGAAAAACGAAGACAACAAAGGATCCAAACCTATTTGACAATCATCCTACGTCAGTGAACGATGCAACTATGCATTAAAACAAGATTATCATAACTTTTGAATTTTTCTTGAAATATGTGGGCTAACCTCTACGAAAATACTGTGTTTTCGGTAAATTCTCTATTTACTAAAGCATATAGTCTTTAATGTCTTATAAAATTTCTAACCACATTATTTATATGTATTAATGTATGCTTAACTCTTATAAGGGTAAATTGGCATTGTTTTTAATTTTTACACAATTAATTTAATAAAACTTTCTATATTGTCTAAATTAGTGGTAACAACAAAGAAATTTCTATTATCTCGAGAAACGGAGTCAACAAAGATCCAAACCTCTTTGAACATTATCCTACTTAAGTGAATGATGCAACTATGCATTAAAACAAGATTGTCATAATTTTTGAATTTTTCTTAAAATATGTAGGCTAACCCCTACGAAAACACCGAGTTTTCGGTAAATTCTATATTTACTAAAGGTTATAGTCTTTAATGTTTTATAAAAGTTCTAAACACATTCTTTATATGTAATAATGTATGCTTAACTCTATTAAGGGTAAATTGGCATCGTTTTTAATTTTTACACAATTAATTTAATAAAAATTTCTATACTGCCTAAATTAGTGAAATAACCACAAGGAAATTTCTATTATCTCGAGAAACGGAGACAACAAAGGATCCAAACCTCTTTGACCATCATCGTAATTCAGTGAATGATGCAACTATTCATTAAAACAAGATTGTCTTATTTTTTGATTTTTTCTTAAAATATATGGGCTAACCAATACGAAAATACTGAGTTTTCGGTAAATTCTCTATTTACTGAATGTTATAGTCTTTAATGTTTTATAAAATTTCTAACCACATTAATTATATGTATTAATGTATGCTTAACTCTTTTAAGGGTAAATTGGCATCGTTTTTAATTTTTATACAATTAATTTAATAAAACTTTATATACTGTCTAAATTAGTGGAATAACCACAAAGAAATTTCTATTATCTCGAAAAATGGAGACAACAAAAGATCCAAACCTCTTTGACCATCATCCTAATTCAGTGAATGAAGCAACTATGCATTAAAACAAGATTGTCATAATTTTTGATTTTTTCTTAAAATATGTGGGCTAACCCCTACGAAAATACCGAGTTTTCGGTAAATTTTCTATTTACTAAAGGTTATAGTCTTTAATGTTTTATAAAAGTTCTAAACAAATTCTTTATATGTATTAATGTATTCTTAACTCTATTAAGGGTAAATTGGCATCGTTTTTAATTTTTACACAATTAATTTAATAAAACTTTCTATACTGCCTAAATTAGTGAAATAACCACAAGGAAATTTTTATTATCTCGAGAAACGGACACAAGAAAGGATCCAAACCTCTTTGACCATCATCCTACTTCAGTGAATGATGCAACTATTCATTAAAACAAGATTGTCATAATTTTTGAATTTTTCTTAAAATATATGGGCTAACCCCTACGAAAATACTGAGTTTTCGGTAAATTCTCCATTTCCTAAAGGTTATAATCTTTAATGTTTTATAAAATTTCTAAACAAATTATTTATATATATTAATGTATGCTTAACTCTTTTAAGGATAAATTGGCTTCGTTTTTAATTTTTACACAATTAATTTAATAAAACTTTATATACTGTCTATATTAGTGGAATAGCTACAAAGAAATTTCTTTTATCTCGAAAAGTGGAGACAACAAAGGATCCAAACCTATTTGACCATCATCCTATCTCAGTGAATGATGCAACTATTAACTAAAACAAGATTGTCATAATTTTTGTTTTTTTTCTTAAAATATGTGTGCTAACACCTACGAAAATACTGAGTTTCGGTAAATTCTCTATTTACTAAAGGTTATAGTCTTTAATGTTTTATAAAATTTCTAACCAAATTATTTATGTGTATTAATGTATGCTTAAATATTTTAACGATAAATTGGCATCGTTTTTAATTTTTACACAATTAATTTAATAAAACTTTATATACTGTCTAAATTAGTGGAATAACCATAAAGAAGTTTCTATTACCTCGAGAAACGGAAACAACAAAGGAACCAACCTCTTTGACCATCATACTAATTCAGTGAATGATGCAACTATGCATTAAAATAAGATTGTCATAATTTTTGAATTTTTCTTAAAATATGTGAGTTAACCCTTACGAAAATACCAAATTTTCGGTAAATTCTCTATTTATTAAAGGTTATAGTTTTTAATGTTTTATAAAAGTTCTAAACACATTATTAATATGTATTAATATACGATTAACTCTATTAATGGTAAATTGGCATCATTTTAATTTGTACACAATTAATTTAATAAAACTTTCTATACTGCCTAAATTAGTGAAATAACCACAAGGAAATTTCTATTATCTCGAGAAATGGAGACAACAAAGGATCTAAATTTCATTGACCATCATCCTACTTCAGTGAATGATGAAACTATGCATTAAAACAAGATTGTCATAATTTTTGAATTTTTCTTAAAATATATGGGTTAACCCCTACGAAAATACTGAGTTTTTGGTAAATTCTCTATTTAGTAAATGTTATAGTCTTTAATGTTTTATACAATTTCTAACCACATTATTTATGTGTATTAAAGTATGCTTAACTATTTTAAGGGTAAATTGCCATCTTTTTTTAATTTTTACACAATTAATTTAATAAAACTTTTTATACTGTCAAAATTAGTGGAATAACCACAAATAAATTTCTATTATCTCAAAATCGGAGACAACAAAGGATCCAAACCTCTTTGACCATTATCCTACTTCAGTGAATGAATCAACTATGCATTAAAACAAGATTTTCATAATTATTGATTTTTTCTTAAAATATGTGGGCTAACCCCTACGAAAATACCGAGTTTTCGGTAAATTTTCTATTTACTAAAGGTTATAGTATTTAATGTTTTACAAAAGTCTTAAACACATTCTTTATATGTATTAATGTATTCTTAACTCTATTAAGGGTAAATTGGCATCGTTTTTAATTTTTACACAATTAATTTAATAAGACTTTCTATACTGCCTAAATTAGTGAAATAACAACAGGGAAATTTCTATTATCTCGAGAAACAGAGACAACAAAGGATCCAAAACTCTTTGACCATCATCCTACTTCAGTGAATGATGAAACTATGCATTAAAACAAGATTGTCATAATTTTTGAATTTTTCTTAAAATATATGGGTTAACCCCTACGAAAATACTGAGTTTTTGGTAAATTCTCTATTTACTAAAGGTAATAGTCTTTAATGTTTTATAAAATTTCTAACCACATTATTTATGTGTATTAATGTATGCTTAACTCTTTTAAGGGTAAATTAGCATCGTTTTAATTTTTACACAATTAATTTAATAAAACTTTATATACTGTCTAAATTAGTGGAATAACTACAAAGAAATTTCTATTATCTCGAAAAATGGAGACAACAAAGGGTCCAAACCTCTTTGACCATCATACTACTTCAGGGAATGAAGCAACTATGCATTAAAACAAGATTGTCTTAATTTTTGTTTTTTTTCTTAAAATATGTGGTCTAACCCCTACGAAAATACCGAGTTTTTGGTAAATTTTATATTTACTAAAGGTTATAGTCTTTAATGTTTTATAAAAGTTGTAAACACATTCTTTATATGTATTAATTTATGCTTAACTATATTAAGGGTAAATTGGCATCGTTTTTAATTTTTACACAATTAATTTAATAAAACTTTATATACTGCCTAAATTAGTGAAATAACCACAAGGAAATTTCTATTATCTCGAGAAATGGAGACAACAAAAGATCCAAACCTCTTTGACCATCATCGTACTTTAGTGAATGATACAACTATGCATTAAAACAAGATTGTCATATTTGTTGATTTTTTCTTAAAATATATGGGTTAACCCCTACGAAAATACTGAGGTTTTGGTAAATTCTCTATTTACTAAAGGTTATAGTCTTTAATGTTTTATAAAATTTCTAACCACATTAATTATGTGTATTAATGTATGCTTAACTCTTTTAAGGGTAAATTGGCATTGTTTTTAATTGTTACACAATTAATTTAATAAAACTTTATATACTGTCTAAATTAGTGGAATAACCACAAAGAAATTTCTATTATCTCGAAAAATAGAGACAGAAAAGGATCCAAACCTCTTTGACCATCATCCTACTTCAGTGAATGATGCAACTATGCATTAAAACAAGATTGTCATAATTTTTGAATTTTTCTTAAAATATATGGGCTAACCCCTACGAAAATACCGAGTTTTTCGGTAAATTTTCTATTTACTAAAGGTTATAGTTTTTAATGTTTTATAAAACTTTTAACACACATTATTTCTATATATTAATGTACGATTAACTCTTATAAGGGTAAAACTGGCATCGTTTTTAATTTTTACATAATTAATTTAATAAAACTTTATATACTGTCTAAATTAATGGAATAACCACAGGAAAATTTTTATTATCTCGCGAAACGGAGACAACAAAGGATCCAAACCTCTTTGACCGTTATCCTACTTCAGTGAATGATGAAACTATGCCTTAAGACAAGATTGTCATAATTTTTGAATTTTTCTTAAAATATGTTGGCTAACCCCTACAAAAATACAGAGTTTTCGGTAAATTCTCTATTTACTAAAGGTTATAGTCTTTAATATTTTATAAAATTTCTAACCACATTATTTATGTGTATTAATGTATGCTTAACTCTTTTAAGTGTAAATTGGCATCGTTTTTTATTTTTACACAAATAATTTAATAAAAATTTATATACCGTCTAAATTAGTGGAATAACCACAAAGAAATTTCTATTATCTCGAAAAACGGAGACAACAAATGATCCAAACCTCTTTGACCATCATCCTACTTCAGTGAATGATGCAACTATGCCTTAAAACAAGATTGTCATAATTTTTAAATTTTTCTTAAAATATGTGGGCTAACCCCTACGAAAATACCTAGTTTTCGGTAAATTCTCTATTTACTAAAGGTTATAGTCTTTAATGTTTTATAAAATTTCTAACCACATTATTTATATGTATTAATGTATGCTTAACTCTTTTAATGTTATATTGGCATTGTTTTCAATTTTTAAACAACTAATTTAATAAAATTTTATATACTGTCTAAATTAGTGGAATAACCACAAAGAAATTACTATTATGTCGAAAAACGGAGATAACAAAGGATCCATACCTCTTTGACCATCATCCTACTAGTGAATGATGCAACTATGCATTAAGACAATATTTTCATAATTTTTGAATTTTTCTTAAAATATGTGGGCTAACCCCTACGAAAATACCGAGTTTTCTGTAAATTCTCTATTTACTAAAGGTTATAGTCTTTAATGTTTTAAAAAATTTCTAACCACATTATTTATGTGTATTAATGTATGCTTAACTCTTTTAAGGGTAAATTGGCATCGTTTTTAATTTTTACACAATTAGTTTAATAAAAATTTATATACTGTCTAAATTAGTGGAACAACCACAAAGAAATTTCTATTATCTCGAGAAACGGAGACAACAAAGGATCCAAACCTCTTTGACCATCATCCTACGTCAGTGAACGATGCAACTATGCATTAAAACAAGATTGTCATAATTTTTGAATTTTTCTTAAAATATGTGGGCTAACCCCTACGAAAATACTGAGTTTTCGGTAAATTCTCTGTTTACCAAAGGTTATAGTCTTTAATGTTTTATAAAATTTCTAACCATATTCTTTATATGTTTTAATGTATGCTTAACTCTTTTAAGGGTAAACTGGCATCGTTTTTAATTTTTACATAATTTAATTAATAAAACTTTACTTACTGCCTAAATTAGTGGAATAACCACAAAGAAATTTCTATTATCTCGAGAAACAGAGACAACAAAGGATTCAAACCTCTTTGACCATCATAATACTTCAGTGAATGATGAAACTATGCATTTAAACAAGATTTTCATAATTTTTGTATTTTTTTAAAAATATGTGGGCTAACCCCTACGAAAATACTGAATTTTCGATAAATTCTCTATTTACTAAAGGATATAGCCTTTAATGTTTTATAAAATTTCTAAACACATTAATTATGTGTATTAATGTATGCTTAACTCTTATAAGGGAAATTGGCATCGTTTACAATTTTACACAATTAATTTAAGAAAACTTTATATACTGTCTAAATTAGTAGAATAACCACAAAGAAATTTCTATTATCTCGAAAAATGGAGACAACAAATGATCCAAACCTCTTTGAACATCATCATACTTCAGTGAATGATGCACCTATGCATTAAAATAAGATTGTCATAATTTTTGAATTTTTCTTAAAATATGTGGGTTAACCCCTACGAAAATACCGATTTTTCGGTAAATTCTCTATTTACTAAAGGTTATAGTCTTTAGTGTTTTATAAAATTTCTAACCACATTATTTATGTGTATTAATGTATGCTTAACTCTTTTAAAGGTTAATTGGCATCATTTTTATTTTTTACACAATTAGTTTAATAAAAATTTATATACTGTCTAAATTAGTGGAACAACCACAAAGAAATTTCTATTATCTCGAGAAACGGAGATAACAAAGGATCCAAACCTCTTTGACCATAATCCTACTTCACTGAATGATGCAACTATGCATTAAAACAAGATTGTCATAATTTTTGAATTTTTCTTAAAATATGTGGGCTAACCCCTACGAAAATACTGAGTTTTTGGTAAATTTTCTATTTACTAAAGGTTATAGTCTCTAATGTTTTATACAATTTCTAAACACATTCTTTATATGTATTAGTGTATGCTTAACTCTTTTAAGGGTAAATTGGCATTGTTTTCAATTTTTACACAACTAAATTAATAAAACTTTATATACTGTCTAAATTAGTGGAATAACCAGAAAAAAATTACTATTATCTCGCGAAACGGAGACAACAAAGGATCCAAACCTCTTTGACCGTTATCCTACTTCAGTGAATGATGAAACTATGCCTTAAAACAAGATTGTCATAATTTTTGAATTTTTCTTAAAATATGTTGGCTAACCCCTACAAAAATACAGAGTTTTCGGTAAATTCTTTATTTACTAAAGGTTATAGTCTTTAATATTTTATAAAATTTCTAACCACATTATTTATGTGTATTAATGTATGCTTAACTCTTTTAAAGGTAAATTGGCATCGTTTTTAATTTTTACACAATTAATTATTAAAAATTTATATACTGCCTAAATTAGTGGAATAACCACAAGGAAATTTGTATTATCTCGAAAAACGGAGACAACAAAGGATCCAAACCTCTTTGACCATCATCCTACTTCAGTGAATGATGCAACTATGCATTAAAACAAGACTGTCATAATTTTTGAATTTTTCTTAAAATATGTGGGCTAACCCCTACGAAAATACTGAGTTTTCGGTAAATTCTCTATTTACTAAAGGTTATAGTCTTTAATGTTTTATAAAATTTCTAACCATATTATTTATGTGTATTAATGTATGCTTAACTCTTTTAAAGGTAAATTGGCATCGTTTTTAATTTTACACAATTAATTTAATAAAAGTTTATATACTGCCTAAATTAGTGGAATAACCACAAGGAAATTTCTATTATCTCGAAAAACGGAGACAACAAAGGATCCAAACCTCTTTGACAATCATCCTACTTCAGTGAATGATGCAACTATGCATTAAAACAAGATTGTCATAAGAAAACTTTATATACTGTCTAAATTTGTGGAATAACCACAAAGAAATTTCTATTATCTCGAAAAACGGAGACAACAAAGGATCCAAACCTCTTTGACCATCATCGTACTTCAGTGAATGAAGCAACTATGCATTAAAACAAGATTGTCATAATTTTTGAATTTTTCTTAAAATATGTGGGCTAATCCCTACGAAAATACCGATTTTCGGTAAATTCTCTATTTACTAAAGGTTATAGTCTTTAGTGTTTTATAAAATTTCTAACCACATTATTTATGTGTATTAATGTTTGCGTAACTCTTTTAAAGGTAAATTGGCATCGTTTTTAATTTTACACAACTAATTTAATAAAAGTTTATATACTGTCTAAATTAGTGGAATAACCACAAAGAAATTACTACCATCTCGAAAAACGGAGATAACAAAGGATCCAAACCTCTTTGACCATCATCCTACTTCAGTGAATGATGCAAATATGCATTAAAACAAGATTTTCATAATTTCTGAATTTTTCTTAAAATATGTGGGCTAACCCCTACGAAAATACTGAGTTTTTTCTGTAAATTCTCTATTTACGAAAGGTTATAGTCTTTAATATTTTATAAAATTTCTAAACACATTAATTATGTGTATTAATGTATGCTTAACTCTTATAAGGGTAAATTGGCATCATTTTTAATTTTACACAATTAATTTAACAAAATTTTATATACTGTCTAAATTAGTGGAATAACCACAAAGAAATTTCTATTATCTCGAGAAATAGAGACAACAAAGGATTCAAACCTCTTTGACCATCATAATACTTCAGTAAATGATAAAACTATGCATTAAAACAAGATTTTCATAATTTTTGTATTTTTCTTAAAATATGTGGGCTAACCCCTAAGAAAATACCGATTTTTCGGTAAATTCTTTATTTACTAAAGGTTATAGTCTTTAGTGTTTTATAAAACTTCTAACCACATTATTTATGTGTATTAATGTATGCTTAACTCTTTTAAAGGTAAATTGGCATTGTTTTCAATTTTTACACAACTAATTTAATAAAAGTTTATATACTGTCTAAATTAGTGGAATAACCACAAAGAAATTTCTATTATGTCGAAAAACGGAGATAACAAAGGATCCATACCTCTTTGACCATCATCCTACTTCAGTGAATGATGCAACTATGGATAAAGACAATATTTTCATAGTTTTTGAATTTTTCTTAAAATATGTGGGCTAACCCCTACGAAAATACTGAGTTTTCTGTAAATTCTCTATTTACTAAAGGTTATAGTCTTTAATGTTTTATAAAATTTCTACCCACATTATTTATGTGTATTAATGTATGCTTAACTCTTTTAAGGGTAAATTGGCATCTTTTTTAATTTTTACACAATTAATTTAATAAAAATTTATATACTTTCTAAATTAGTGGAATAACCACAAAGAAGTTTCTATTATCTCGAAAAACAGAGACAACAAAGGATCCAAACCTCTTTTACCATCATCTTACTTCAGTGAATGATGCAAATATGCATTAAAACATGATTGTCATAATTTTTGAATTTTTCTTAAAATATGTGAGCTAACCCCTACGAAAATACCGATTTTTCGGTAAATTCTCTATTTACTAAAGGTTATAGTCTTTAGTGTTTTATAAAATTTCTAACCACATTATTTATGTGTATTTATGTATGCTTAACTCTTTTAAAGGTAAATTGGCATCATTTTTAATTTTTACACAATTAATTTAATAAAAATTTATATACTGCCTAAATTAGTTGAATAACCACAAGGAAATTTCTATTATCTTGAAAACGGAGACAACAAAGGATCCAAACCTCTTTGACCGTCATCCTACTTCAGTGAATGATGCAACTATGCATTAAAACAAGATTGTCATAATTTTTTAATTTTTCTGAAAATATGTGGGGTAACCCCTACGAAAATACTGAGTTTTTGGTAAATTCTCTATTTACTAAAGGTTATAGTCTTTAATGTTTTATAAAATTTCTAAACACATTATTTATATGTATTAATGTATGCTTACTCTTTTAAGGGTAAATTGGCTTTGTTTTCAATTTTTACACAACTAATTTAATAAAACTTTATATACTGTCTAAATTAGTGGAATAACCACAAAGAAATTACTATTATCTCGAAAACAGAGACAACAAAGGATCGAAACCTCTTTGACCATCATCCTACTTCAGTGAATGATGCAACTATGCATTAAAATAAGATTGTCCTAATTTTTGAATTTTTCTTAAAATATGTGGGCTAACCCCTACGAAAATACTGAGTTTTTCATAAATTCTCTATTTACGAAAGGTTATAGTCTTTAATGTTTTATAAAATTTCTAGCCACATTCTTTATATGTATTAATGTATGTTTAACTCTTTTAAGGGGAAATTGGCATTGTTTTCAATTTTTACACAACTAATTTAATAAAAGTTTATATACTGTCTAAATTAGTGGAATAACCACAAAGAAATTACTATCATCTCAAAAAACGGGGATAACAAAGGATCCAAACCTCTTTGACCATCATCCTACTTCAGTGAATGATGCAAATATGCATTTAAACAAGATTTTCATAATTTCTGAATTTTTTTTAAAATATGTGGGATAACCCCTACGAAAATACTCAGTTTTTTTCTGTAAATTCTCTATTTACTAAAGGTTATAGTCTTTAATATCTTATAAAATTTTTAAACACATTAATTATGTGTATTAATGTATGCTTAACTCTTATAAGGGTAAATTGGCATCATTTTTAATTTTACACAATTAATTTAATAAAATTTTATATACTGTCTAAATTAGTGGAATAACCACAAAGAAATTTCTATTATCTCGAGAAATAGAGACAACAAAGGATTCAAACCTCTTTGACCATCATAATACTTCAGTAAATGATGAAACTATGCATTAAAACAAGATTTTCATAATTTTTATATTTTTCTTAAAATATGTGGGCTAACCCCTACGAAAATACTGAATTTTCGATAAACTCTCTATTTACTAAAGGATATATCCTTTAATGTTTTATAAAGTTTCTAAACACATTAATTATGTGTATTAATGTATGCTTAACTCTTATAAGGGAAATTGGCATCGTTTTTAATTCTACACAATTAATTTAAGAAAACTTTATATACTTTCTAAATTAGTAGAATAACCACAAAGAAATTTCTATTATCTCGAAAAACGGACACAACAAATGATCCAAACCTCTTTGAACATCATCCTACTTTAGTGAATGATGCAACTATGCATTAAAACAAGATTGTCAAAATTGTTGAATTTTTCTTAAAATATGTGGGCTAACCCCTACGAAAATACCGATTTTTCGGTAAATTCTTTATTTACTAAAGGTTATAGTCTTTAGTGTTTTATAAAATTTCTAACCACATTATTTATGTGTATTAATGTATGCTTAACTCTTTTAAAGGTAAATTGGCATCGTTTTTAATTTTTACACAATTAATTATATAAAAATTTATATACTGCCTAAATTAGTGGAATAACCACAAGGAAATTTCTATTATCTCGAAAAACGGAGACAACAAAGGATCCAAACCTCTTTGACCATAATCTTACTTCAGTGAATGATGCAACTATGCATTAAAACAAGATTGTCATAATTTTTGAATTTTTCTTAAAATATGTGGGCTAACCCATACGAAAATACTGAGTTTTTGGTAAATTCTCTATTTACTAAAGGTTATAGTCTTTAATGTTTTATAAAATTTCTAACCACATTCTTTATATGTATTAATGTATGCTTAACTCTTTTAAGGGTAAATTGGCATTGTTTTCAATTTTTACACAACTAATTTAATAAAACTTTATATACTGTCTAAATTAGTGGAATAACCACAAAGAAATTACTATTATCTCGAAAAACAGAGACAACAAATGATCCAAACCTCTTTGACCATCATCCTACTTCAGTGAATGATGCAACTTTGCATTAAAACAAGATTGTAATAATTTTTGAATTTTTCTTAAAATATGTGGGCTAACAACCCCTACGAAAATACTGAGTTTTCCGTAAATTCTCTATTTACTAAAGGTTATAATCTTTAATGTTTTATAAAATTTCTAACCACATTCTTTATATGTATTAATGTATGCTTAACACTTTTAAGGGTAAATTGGCATTGTTTTCAATTTTTACACAACTAATTTAATAAAACTTTATATACTGTCTAAATTAGTGGAATAACCACAAAGAAATTACTATTATGTCGAAAAACGGAGATAACAAAGGATCCATACCTCTTTGACCATCATTCTACTTCAGTGAATGATGCAACTATGCATTAAAACAAGATAATCATAATTTTTGAATTTTTCTTAAAATATGTGGGCTAACCCCTACGAAAATACAGATTTTTCGGTAAATTCTCTATTTACTAAAGGTTATAGTCTTTAGTGTTTTATAAAATTTCTAACCACATTATTTATGTGTATTAATGTATGCTTAACTCTTTTAAAGGTAAATTGGCATCGTTTTTAATTTTTACACAATTAATTTAATAAAACTTTATATACTGCCTAAATTAGTAGAATAACCACAAGGAAATTTCTATTATATCGAAAACGGAGACAACAAAGGATTCAAACCTCTTTGACCATCATCCTACTTCAGTGAATGATGCAACTATGCATTAAAACAAGATT
>MU106736.1:45122-62264 GCA_012274485.2 Sinapis alba
TGTCTAAATTAGTGGAATAACCACAAAGAAATTTTTATTATCTCGAAAAACGGAGACAACAAAGGATCCAAACCTCTTTGACCATCATCCTACTTCAGTGAATGATGCAACTATGCATTAAAACAAAATTGTCATAATTTTTGAATTTTTCTTAAAATATGTGGGCTAACCCCTACGAAAATACCGAGTTTTTGGTAAATTCTCTATTTACTAAAGGTTATAGTCTTTAGTGTTTTATAAAATTTCTAACCACATTCTTTATATATATTAATGTATGCTTAACTCTTTTAAGGATAAATTGGCATCGTTTTCAATTTTTACAGAACTAATTTAATAAAACTTTATATACTATCAAAATTAGTGGAATAACCAAAAAGAAATTTCTATTATCTCGAGAAACAGTGTCAACAAAGGATCCAAACCTATTTGACCATCATCCTACTTCAGTGAATGATGAAACTATGCATTAAAACAAGATTTTCATAATTTTTGAACTTTTCTTAAAATATGTGGGCTAACTCCTACGAAAATACCGATTTTCGGTAAATTCTCTATTTACTAAAGGTTATAGTCTTTAGTATTTTATAAAATTTCTAACCACATTATTTATGTGTATTAATGTATGCTTAACTCTATTAAACGTAAATTGGCATCATTTTTAATTTTTACACAATTAATTTAATAAAAATTTATATATTGTCTAAATTAGTGGAATAACCACAAAGAAATTTCTATTATCTCGAAAAACGGAGACAACAAAGGATCCAAACCTCTTTGACCATCATCCTACTTCAGTGAATGATGCAACTATGCATTAAAACAAAATTGTCATAATTTTTGAATTTTTCTTAAAATATGTGGGCTAACCCCTACGAAAATACCGAGTTTTTGGTAAATTCTCTATTTACTAAAGGTTATAGTCTTTAGTGTTTTATAAAATTTCTAACCACATTCTTTATATGTATTAATGTATGCTTAACTCTTTTAAGGATAAATTGGCATCGTTTTCAATTTTTACAGAACTAATTTAATAAAACTTTATATACTATCAAAATTAGTGGAATAACCTAAAAGAAATTTCTATTATCTCGAGAAACAGTGTCAACAAAGGATCCAAACCTATTTGACCATCATCCTACTTCAGTGAATGATGAAACTATGCATTAAAACAAGATTTTCATAATTTTTGAACTTTTCTTAAAATATGTGGGCTAACTCCTACGAAAATACCGATTTTCGGTAAATTCTCTATTTACTAAAGGTTATAGTCTTTAGTATTTTATAAAATTTCTAACCACATTATTTATGTGTATTAATGTATGCTTAACTCTATTAAACGTAAATTGGCATCATTTTTAATTTTACACAATTAATTTAATAAAAATTTATATATTGTCTAAATTAGTGGAATAACCACAAAGAAATTTCTATTATCTCGAAAAACGGAGACAACAAAGGATCCAAACCTCTTTGACCATCATCCTACTTCAGTGAATGATGCAACTATACATTAAAACAAGATTCTCATAATTTTTGAATTTTTCTTAAAATATGTGGGCAAACCCCTACGAAAATACCGAGTTTTCGGTAAATTCTCTATTTACTAAAGGTTATTGTCTTTAATGTTTTATAAAAGTTCTAAACACATTATCTATATATATTAATGTATTCTTAACTCTAGTAAGGGTAAGTTGGCATGGTTTTTAAGTTTTACACAATTAATTTAATAAAAAAATTTATACTGTCTAATTTAGTGGAATAACCACAAAGAAATTTCTATTATCTCGAAAAACGGAGACAACAAAGGATCCAAACCTCTTTGACCATCATCCTACTTCAATGAATGATGCAACTATGCATTAAAACAAGATTATCATAATTTTTTAATTTTTCTTAAAATATGTGGGCAAACCCCTACGAAAATACCGAGTTTTCCGTAAATTCTCTATTTACTAAAGGTTATTGTCTTTAATGTTTTATAAAAGTTCTAAACACATTATTTATATATATTAATGTATTATTAACTCTAGTAAGGGTAAGTTGGCATCGTTTTCAATTTTTACACAATTAATTTAAAAAAACTTTATATACTGTCTAAATTAGTGGAATAACCACAAAAAAAATTCATTATCTCGAAAAACGGAGACAACAAAGGATCCAAACCTCTTTGACCATCATCCTACTTCAGTGAATGATGCAACTATGCATTAAAACAAGATTGTCATAATTTTTGAATTTTTCTTAAAATATGTGGGCTAACCCCTACGAAAATACCGAGTTTTCGGGTAAATTCTCTATTTACTAAAGGTTATAGTCTTTAATAATTTATAAAAGTTCTAAACACATTATTTATATGTATTAATGTATGCTTAACTCTAGTAAGGGTAAATTGGCATCATTTTTAATTTTTAAACAATTAATTTAATAAAACTTTATATATTGTCTAAATTAGTAGAATAACCTTAGAAAAATTTCTATTATCCCGCTAAACGGAGACAACAAAGGATCCAAACCTCTCTGGCCGTTATCCTACTTTAGTGAATGATGCAACTATGCCTTAAAAAAAAGATTTTCATAATTTTTGACTTTTTCTTAAAATATGTGGGCTAACCCCTACAAAAATACCGAGTTTTCGGTAAATTCTCTATTTACTAAAGGTTATAGTCTTTAATATTTTATAAAATTTCTAACCACATTATTTATGTGTATTAATGTATGCTTAACTCTTTTAAAGGTAAATTGGCATCATTTTTATTTTTTACACAATTAATTTAATAAAAATTTATATACTGTCTAAATTAGTGGAATAACCACAAAGAAATTTCTATTATCTCGAAAAACGGAGACAACAAAGGATCCAAACCTCTTTTACCATCATCCTACTTCAGTGAATGATTCAACTATGCATTATTATAAGATTATTATAATTTCTGATTTTTCTGAAAATATGTGGGTTAACCCCTACGAATATTCCGAGTTTTTGGTAAATTTTCTATTTACTAAAGGTTATAGTCTTTAATATTTTATTAAATTTCTAACCACATTATTTATAAGTAATAATGTATGCTTAACTCTTTTAATGATAAATTGGCATCATTTTCAATTTTTACACAACTAATTTAATAACACTTTATATACTGTCTAAATTAGTGGAATAACCACAAAGAAATTTCTATTATCTCGAAAAACGGAGACAACAAAGGATTAAAACCTCTTTGATCATAATCCTACTTCAGTGAATGATACAACTATGCATTAAAACAAGATTGTCATAATTTTTGTATTTTTCTTAAAATATGTGGGCTAACCCCTACGAAAATACCGAGTTTTCGGTAAATTCTCTATTTACTAAAGGTTATAGTCTTTAATAATTTATAAAAGTTCTAAACACATTATTTATATGTATTAATGTATGCTTAACTCTAGTAAGGGTAAATTGGCATTATTTTTAATTTTTACACAATTAATTTAATAAAACTTTATATATTGTCTAAATTAGTGGAATAACCACAGAAAAATTTCTATTATCCCGCGAAACGGAGACAATAAAGGATCCAAACCTCTCTGAACGTTATCCTACTTCAGTGAATGATGCAACAATGCATTAAAACAAGATTGTCATAATTTTTGAATTTTTCTTAAAATATGTGGGCAAACCCCTACGAAAATACCGAGTTTTCGGTAAATTCTCTATCTACTAAAGGTTATAGTCTTTAATGTTTTATAAAAGTTCTAAACACATTATTTATATATATTAATGTATTCTTAACTCTGGTAAGGGTAAGTTGGCATCATTTTTAATTTTTACACAATTAATTTAATAAAACTTTATATACTGTCTAAATTAGTGGAATAACCACAAAGAAATTTCTATTATCTCGAAAAACGGAGACAACAAAGGATCCAAACCTCTTTAACCATCATCCTACTTCAGTGAATGATGCAACTATGCATTAAAACAAGATTGTCATAATTTTTTAATTTTTCTTAAAATATGTGGGCTAACCCCTACGAAAATGCCGAGTTTTCGGTAAATTCTCTATTTACTAAAGGTTATAGTCTTTAATAATTTATAAAAGTTCTAAACACATTATTTATGTGTATTAATGTATGCTTAACTCTTTTAAAGGTAAATTGGCATCATTTTTAATTTTTACACAATTAATTTAATAAAAATTTATATAATGTTCTAAATTTGTGGAATAACCACAAAAAAATTTCTATTATCTGGAAAAACAGAGACAACAAAGGATCCAAACCTCTTTGACCATCATCCTACTTCAGTGAATGATGCAACTATGCATTAAAATAAGATTGTCATAATTTTGAATTTTTCTTAATATATGTGGGCTAACCCCTACGAAAATACCGAGTTTTCGGTAAATTTTCTATTTACTAAAGGTTATAGTCTTTAATAATTTATAAAAGTTCTAAACACATTATTTATATGTATTAATGTATGCTTAACTCTAGTAAGGGTAAATTGGCATCATTTTTAATTTTTACATAATTAATTTGATAAAACTTTATATATTGTCTAAATTAGTGGAATAACCATAGAAAAATTTCTATTATCCCGCGAAACGGAGACAACAAAGGATCCAAACCTCTCTGACCGTTATCCTACTTCAGTGAATCATGCAACAATGCATTAAAACAAGATTGTCATAATTTTTGAATTTTTCTTAAAATATGTGGGCTAACCCCTACAAAAATACCGAGTTTTCGGTAAATTCTCTATTTACTAAAGGTTATAGTCTTTAATGTTTTATAAAATTTCTAACCACATTCTTTATGTGTATTAATGTATGCTTAACAATTTTAAAGGTAAATTGGCATCATTTTTAATTTTTACACAACTAATTTAATAAAACTTTATATACTGTCTAAATTAGTGGAATAACCACAAAGAAATTTCTATTATCTGGAAAAACGGAGACAACAAAGGATCCAAACCTCTTTGACCATCATCCTACTTCAGTGAATGATGCAACTATGCAATAAAACAAGATTGTCATAATTTTTGAATTTTTCATAAAATATGTGGGCTAACCCCTAAGAAAATATCGAGTTTTATGTAAATTCTCTATTTACTAAAGGTTATAGTCTTTAATGTTTTATAAAATTTCTAACCACATTATTTATATGTTTTAATATATGCTTGACTCTTTTAAGGGTAAATTGACATCGTTTTCAATATTTACACAACTAATTTAAAAAAACTTTATATACTGTCTAAATTAGTGGAATAACCACAAAGAAATTACTATTATCTCGAAAAACGGAGACAAAAAAAGATCCAAACCTCTTTGACCATCATCCTACTTCAGTGAATGATGCAAATATGCATTAAAACAAGATTGTCATAATTTTTGAATTTTTCATAAAATATGTGGGATAACCCCTACGAAAATATCGAGTTTTTGGTAAATTTTCTATTTACTAAAGGTTATAGTCTTTAATGTTTTATAAAATTTCTAACCACATTATTTATATGTATTAATATATGCTTAACTCTTTTAAGGGTAAATTGACATCGTTTTCAATTTTTACACAACTAATTTAAAAAAACTTTATATACTGTCTAAATTAGTGGAATAACCACAAAGAAATTACTATTATCTCGAAAAACGGAGACAACAAAGGATCCAAACCTCTTTGACCATCATCCTACTTCAGTGAATGATGCAACTATGCATTAAAACAAGATTATCATAATTTTTTAATTTTCTTTAAAATATGAGGGCAAACCCCTACGAAAATACCGAGTTTTCGGTAAATTCTTTATTTACTAAAGGTTATAGTCTTTAATGTTTTATAAAAGTTTTAAACACATTCTTTATATGTATTAATGTATGTTTAACAATTTTAAAGGTAAATTGGCATCATTTTTAATTTTTGCACAATTAATTTAATAAAACTTTATATACTGTCTAAATTAGTGGAATAACCACAAAGAAATTTCTATTATCTCGAAAAATGGAGACAACAAAGGATACAAACCTCGTTGACCATCATCCTACTTTAGTGAATGATTCAACTATGGATTAAAATAAGATTATCATAATTTTTGATTTTTTCTTAAAATATGTGGGCTAACCCCTACGAATATTCCGAGCTTTCGGTAAATTCTCTATTTACTAAAGGTTATAGTCTTTAATATTTTATTAAATTTCTAACCACATTATTTATGTGTATTAATGTATGTTTAACTCTTTTAAGGATAAATTGGCATTTTTTCAATTTTTACACAACTAATTTAATAAAACTTTATATACTATCTAAATTAGTGGAATAACCACAAAGAAATTTCTTTTATCTCGAAAAACGGAGACAACAAATGATCCAAACCTCTTTGACCATCATCCTACTTCAGTGAATGATGCAACTATGCATTAAACAAGATTGTCATAATTTTTGAATTTTTCTTAAAATATGTGGGCTAACTAACCCCTACGAAAATACCCAGTTTTCGGTAAATTCTCTATTTACTAAAGGTTATAGTCTTTAATATTTTATAAAATTTCTAACCACATTATTTATGTGTATTAATGTATGCTTAACAATTTTAAAGGTAAATTGGCATCATTTTTAATTTTTGCACAATTAATTTAATAAAACTTTATATACTGTCTAAATTAGTGGAATAACCACAAAGAAATTTCTATTATCTCGAAAAATGGAGACAACAAAGGATACAAACCTCGTTGACCATCATCCTACTTCAGTGAATGATTCAACTATGGATTAAAATAAGATTATCATAATTTTTGATTTTTTCTTAAAATATGTGGGCTAACCCCTACGAATATTCCGAGCTTTCGGTAAATTCTCTATTTACTAAAGGTTATAGTCTTTAATATTTTATTAAATTTCTAACCACATTATTTATATGTATTAATGTATGTTTAACTCTTTTAAGGAAAAGTTGGCATTGTTTTCAATTTTTACACAACTAATTTAATAAAACTTTATATACTATCTAAATTAGTGGAATAACCACAAAGAAATTTCTTTTATCTCGAAAAACGGAGACAACAAAGGATCCAAACCTCTTTGACCATCATCCTACTTCAGTGAATGATGCAACTATGAATTAAAACAAGATTATCATAATTTTTGAATTTTTCTTAAAATATGTGGGCTAACCCCTACGAAAATACCGAGTTTTCTGTAAATTCTCTATTTACTAAAGGTTATAGTCTTTAATAATTTATAAAATTTCTAACAACATTATTTATATATTATTGTATTCTTAACTCTAGTAAAGGTAAATTGGCATCGTTTTTAGTTTTTACACAATTAATTTAATAAAACTTTATATACTGTCTAAATTAGTGGAATAACCACAAAGAATTTTCTATTATCTCAAAAAAACGGAGACAACAAAGGATCCAAACCTCTTTGACCATCATCCTACTTCAGTGAATAATGCAACTATGCATTAAAACAAGATTGTCATAATTTTTGAATTTTTCTTAAAATATGTGGGCTAACCCCTACGAAAATACCGAGGTTTCGGTAAATTCTCTATTTACTAAAGGTTATAGTCTTTAATAATTTATAAAATTTCTAACCACATTATTTATATATATTAATGTATTCTTAACTTCAGTAAGGGTAAATTTGCATCATTTTTTGTTTTTATACAATTAATTTAATAAAACTTTATATATTGTCTAAATTAGTGGAATAACCGCAAAGAAATTTCTATTATCTTAAAAAACGGAGACAACAAAGGATCCAAACCTCTTTGACCATCATCCTACTTCAGTGAATGATGCAACTATGCATTAAAACAAGATTGTCATAATTTTTGAATTTTTCTTAAAATATGTGGGCTAACCCCTACGAAAATACTGAGTTTTCGGTAAATTCTCTATTTACTAAAGGTTATAGTCTTTAATAATTTATAAAAATTTTAACCACATTATTTATATATATTAATGTATTCTTAACTCTAGTAAGGGTAAATTGGCATCATTTTTAGTTTTTACACAACTAATTTAATAAAACTTTATATACTGTCTAAATTAGTTGAATAACCACAAAGAAATTTCTATTATCTCAAAAAACGGAGACAACAAAGGATCCAAACCTCTTTAACCATCATCTTACTTCAGTGAATGATGCAACTATGCATTAAAACAAGATTTTCATAATTTTTGAATTTTTCTTAAAATATGTGGGCTAACCCCTACGAAAATACCGAGTTTTCGGTAAATTCTCTATTTACTAAAGGTTATAGTCTTTAATATTTTATTATATTTCTAACCACATTATTTATGTGTATTAATGTATGCTTAACTCTTTTAAGGGTAAATTGGCATCATTTTTAATTTTTACACAACTAATTTAATAAAACTTTATATACTGTCTAAATTAGTGGAATAACCACAAAGAAATTTCTTTTATCTCGAAAAACAGAGACAACAAAGGATCCAAACCTCTTTGACAATCATCCTACTTCAGTGAATGATGCAACTATGCATTAAAACAAGATTGTCATAACTTTTGAATTTTTCTTAAAATATGTGGGCTAACCCCTACGAAAATACCGAGTTTTCGGTAAATTCTCTATTTACTAAAGGTTATAGTCTTTAATAATTTATAAAATTTCTAACCACATTATTTATATATATTAATGTATTCTTAACTCTAGTAAGGGTAAATTGGAATCATTTTTAGTTTTTACACAACTAATTTAATAAAACTTTATATACTGTCTAAATTAGTGGAATAACCACAAAGAAATTTCGTTTATCTCGAAAAACAGAGACAAAAAAGGATCCAAACCTCTTTGACCATCATCCTACTTCAGTGAATGATGCAACTATGCATTAAAACGAGATTGTCATAATTTTTGAATTTTTCTTAAAATATGTGGGCTAACCCCTACGAAAATACCGAGTTTTCGGTAAATTCTCTATTTACTAAAGGTTATAGTCTTTAATATTTTATTAACTTTCTAACCACATTATTTATGTGTATTAATGTATGCTTAACTCTTTTAAGGGTAAATTCGCATCGTTTTCAATTTTTACACAACTAATTTAATAAAACTTTATATACTGTCTAAATTAGTGGAATAACCACAAAGAAATTTCTATTATCTCAAAAAACGGAGACAACAAAGGATCCAAACCTCTTTGACCATCATCCTACTTCAGTGAATGATGCAACTATACATTAAAACGAGATTTTCATAACTTTTGAATTTTTCTTAAAATATGTGGGCTAACCCCTACGAAAATACCGAGTTTTCGGTAAATTCTCTATTTACTAAAGGTTATAGTCTTTAATAATTTATAAAATTTCTAACCACATTATTTATATATATTAATGTATTCTTAACTCTAGTAAGGGTAAATTGGCATCATTTTTAGTTTTTGTACAACTAATTTAATAAAACTTTATATATTGTCTAAATTAGTGGAATAACCACAAAAAAATTTCTATTATCTCAAAAAACGGAGACAACAAAGGATCCAAACCTCTTTGACCATCATCCTACTTCAGTGAATGATGCAACTATCCATTAAAACAAGATTGTCATAATTTTTGAATTTTTCTTAAAATATGTGGGCTAACCCCTACGAAAATACCGAGTTTTCGGTAAATTCTCTATTTACTAAAGGTTATAGTCTTTAATAATTTATAAAATTTCTAACCACATTATTTATATATATTAATGTATTATTAACTTCAGTAAGGGTAAATTGGCATCATTTTTAGTTTTTGTACAATTAATTTAATAAAATTTTATGTACTGTCTAAATTAGTGGAATAACCACAAAGAAATTTCTATTATCTCAAAAAACGGAGACAACAAAGGATCCAAACCTCTTTGACCATCATCCTACTTCAGTGAATGATGCAACTATGCATTAAAACAAGATTGTCATAATTTTTGAATTTTTCTTAAAATATGTGGGCTAACCCCTACGAAAATACCGAGTTTTCGGTAAATTCTCTATTTACTAAAGGTTATAGTCTTTAATAATTTATAAAATTTCTAACCACATTATTTATATATATTAATGTATTCTTAACTTCAGTAAGGGTAAATTGGCATCATTTTTAGTTTTTATACAATTAATTTAATAAAACTTTATATACTGTCTAAATTAGTGGAATAACCACAAAGAAATTTCTATTATCTCAAAAAACGGAGACAACAAAGGATCCAAACCTCTTTGACCATCATCCTACTTCAGTGAATGATGCAACTATGCATTAAAACAAGATTGTCATAATTTTTGGATTTTTCTTAAAATATGTGGGCTAACCCCTACGAAAATACCGAGTTTTCGGTAAATTCTCTATTTACTAAAGGTTATAGTCTTTAATAATTTATAAAATTTCTAACCACATTATTTATATATATTAATGTATTCTTAACTTCAGTAAGGGTAAATTGGCATCATTTTTAGTTTTTATACTATTAATTTAAAAAAACTTTATATACTGTCTAAATTAGTGGAATAACCACAAAGAAATTTCTATTATCTCAAAAAACGGAGACAACAAAGGATTCAAACCTCTTTGACCATCATCCTACTTCAGTGAATGATGCAACTATCCATTAAAACAAGATTGTCATAATTTTTGAATTTTTCTTAAAATATGTGGGCTAACCCCTACGAAAATACCGAGTTTTCGGTAAATTCTCTATTTACTAAAGGTTATAGTCTTTAATAATTTATTAACTTTCTAACCACATTATTTATATATATTAATGTATGCTTAACTCTTTTAAGGGTAAATTGGCATCGTTTTCAATTTTTACACAACTAATTTAATAAAACTTTATATACTGTCTAAATTAGTGGAATAACCACAAAGAAATTTTTTTTATCTCGAAAAACAGAGACAACAAAGGATCCAAACCTCTTTGACCATCATCCTACTTCAGTGAATGATGCAACTATGCATTAAAACAAGATTGTCATAATTATTTTGAATTTTTCTTAAAATATGTGGGCTAACCCCTACGAAAATACCGAGTTTTCGGTAAATTCTCTATTTACTAAAGGTTATAGTCTTTAATAATTTATAAAATTTCTAACCACATTATTTATATATATTAATGTATTCTTAACTCTAGTAAGGGTAAATTGGCATCATTTTTAGTTTTTACACAACTAATTTAATAAAACTGTATATACTGTCTAAATTAGTGGAATAACCACAAAGAAATTTTTATTATCTCAAAAAACGGAGACAACAAAGGATCCAAACCTCTTTGACCATCATCCTACTTCAGTGAATGATGCAACTATGCATTAAAACAAGATTGTCATAATTTTTGAATTTTTCTTAAAATATGTGGGCTAACCCCTACGAAAATACCGAGTTTTCGGTAAATTCTCTATTTACTAAAGGTTATAGTCTTTAATAATTTATAAAATTTCTAACCACATTATTTATATATATTAAGGTATTCTTAACTTCAGTAAGGGTAAATTGGCATCATTTTTAGTTTTTATACAATTAATTTAATAAAACTTTATATACTGTCTAAATTAGTGGAATAACCACAAAGAAATTTCTATTATCTCAAAAAACGGAGACAACAAAGGATCCAAACCTCTTTGACCATCATCCTACTTCAGTGAATGATGCAACTATGCATTAAAACAAGATTGTCATAATTTTTGAATTTTTCTTAAAATATGTGGGCTAACCCCTACGAAAATACCGAGTTTTCGGTAAATTCTCTATTTACTAAAGGTTATAGTCTTTAATAATTTATAAAATTTCTAACCACATTATTTATATATATTAATGTATTCTTAACTCTAGTAAGGGTAAATTGGCATCATTTTTAGTTTTTACACAACTAATTTAATAAAACTTTATATACTGTCTAAATTAGTGGAATAACCACAAAGAAATTTCTATTATCTCGAAAAACAGAGACAACAAAGGATCCAAACCTCTTTGACCATCATCCTACTTCAGTGAATGATGCAACTATGCATTAAAACAAGATTGTCATAATTTTTGAATTTTTCTTAAAATATGTGGGCTAACCCCTACGAAAATACTGAGTTTTCGGTAAATTCTCTATTTACAAAAGGTTATAGTCTTTAATGTTTTATAAAATTTCTAACCACATTCTTTATATGTATTAATGTATGCTTAACTCTCTTAAGGGTAAATTGGCATCGTTTTTAATTTTTACACAATTAATTTAATAAAATTTTATATACTGTCTAAATTAGTGGAATAACCACAAAGAAATTTCAATTATCTCGAGAAACGGAGACAACAAAGGATCCAAACCTCTTTGACCATCATCCTACTTCAGTGAATGATGCAACTATGCATTAAAACAAGATTGTCATAATTTTTGAATTTTTCTTAAAATATGTGGGCTAACCCCTACGAAAATACCGAGTTTTCGGTAAATTCTCTATTTACTAAAGATTATAGTCTTTAATAATTTATAAAATTTCTAACCACATTATTTATATATATTAATGTATTCTTAACTCTAGTAAGGGTAAATTGGCATCTTTTTTTGTTTTTACACAATTAATTTAATAAAACTTTATATACTGTCTAAATTAGTGGAATAACCACAAAGAAATTTCTATTATCTTAAAAAATGGAGACAACAAAGGATCCAAACCTCTTTGACCATCATCCTACTTCAGTGAATGATACAACTATGCATTAAAACGAGATTTTCATAATTTTTGAATTTTTCTTAAAATATGTGGGCTAACCCCTACGAAAATTCCGTGTTTTCGGTAAATTCTCTATTTACTAAAGGTTATAGTCTTTAATATTTTATTAAATTTCTAACCAACTTATTTATTTGTATTAATGTATGCTTAACTCTTTTAAGGGTAAATTGGCATCATTTTCAATTTTTACACAACTAATTTATTAAAACTTTATATACTGTCTAAATTAGTGGAATAACCACAAAGAAATTTCTTTTATCTCGAAAAACAGAGACAACAAAGGATCCAAACCTCTTTTACCATCATCCTACTTCAGTGAAAGATGCAACTATGCATTAAAACAAGATTGTCATAATTTTTGAATTTTTCTTAAAATATGTGGGCTAACCCCTACGAAAATACCGAGTTTTCGGTAAATTCTCTATTTACTAAAGATTATAGTCTTTAATAATTTATAAAATTTCTAACCACATTATTTATATATATTATTGTATTCTTAACTCTAGTAAGGGTAAATTGGCATCATTTTTTGTTTTTACACAATTAATTTAATAAAACTTTATATACTATCTAAATTAGTGGAATAACCACAAAGAAATTTCTATTATCTCAAACAACGGAGACAACAAAGGATCCAAACCTCTTTGACCATCATCCTACTTCAGTGAATGATACAACTATGCATTAAAACGAGATTTTCATAATTTTCGAATTTTTCTTAAAATATGTGGGGCTAACCCCTACGAAAATTCCAAGTTTTCGGTAAATTCTCTATTTACTAAAGGTTATAGTCTTTAATATTTTATTAAATTTCTAACCACATTATTTATGTGTATTAATGTATGCTTAACTCTTTTAAGGGTAAATTGGCATCATTTTCAATTTTTACACAACTAATTTAATAAAACTTTATATACTGTCTAAATTAGTGGAATAACCACAAAGAAATTTCTTTTATCTCGAAAAACAGAGACAACAAAGGATCCAAACCTCTTTGACCATCATCCTACTTCAGTGAATGATGCAACTATGCATTAAAACAAGATTGTCATATTTGTTGAATTTTTTTTAAAATATGTGGGCTAACCCCTACGAAAATACCGAGTTTTCGGTAAATTCTCTATTTACTAAATGTTATAGTCTTTAATAATTTATAAAATTTCTAACCACATTATTTATATATATTAATGTATTCTTAACTCTAGTAAGGGTAAATTGGCATCATTTTTAGTTTTTACACAACTAATTTAATAAAACTGTATATACTGTCTAAATTAGTGGAATAACCACAAAGAAATTTCTATTATCTCAAAAAACGGAGACAACAAAGGATCCAAACCTCTTTGACCATCATCCTATTTCAGTGAATGATGCAACTATGCATTAAAACAAGATTGTCTTAATTTTTGAATTTTTCTTAAAATATGTGGGCTAACCCCAACGAAAATACCGAGTTTTCGGTAAATTCTCTATTTACTAAAGGTTATAGTCTTTAATAATTTATAAAATTTCTAACCACATTATTTATATATATTAATGTATTCTTAAATTCAGTAAGGGTAAATTGGCTTCATTTTTAGTTTTTATACAATTAATTTAATAAAACTTTATATACCGTCTAAATTAGTGGAATAACCACAAAGAAATTTCTATTATCTTAAAAAACGGAGACAACAAAGGATCCAAACCTCTTTGACCATCATCCTACTTCAGTGAATGATGCAACTATGCATTAAAACAAGATTGTCATATCTTTTGAATTTTTCTTAAAATATATGGGCTAACCCCTACGAAAATACCGAGTTTTCGGTAAATTCTCTATTTACTAAAGGTTATAGTCTTTAATAATTTATAAAATTTCTAACCACATTATTTATATATATTAATGTATTCTTAACTCTAGTAAGGGTAAATTGGCATCATTTTTAGTTTTTACACAACTAATTTAATAAAACTTTATATACTGTCTAAATTAGTGGAATAACCACAAAGAAATTTCTATTATCTCAAAAAAAGGAGACAACAAAGGATCCAAACCTCTTTGACCATCATCCTACTTCAGTGAATGATGCAACTATGCATTAAAACGAGATTTTCATAATTTTTGAATTTTTCTTAAAATATGTGGGCTAACCCCTACGAAAATTTCGAGTTTTCGGTAAATTCTCTATTTACTAAAGGTTATAGTCTTTAATAATTTATAAAATTTCTAACCACATTATTTATATATATTAATGTATTCTTAACTTCAGTAAGGGTAAATTGGCATCATTTTTAGTTTTTATACAATTAATTTAATAAAACTTTATATACTGTCTAAATTAGTGGAATAACCACAAAGAAATTTCTATTATCTCAAAAAACGGAGACAACAAAGGATCCAAACCTCTTTGACCATCATCCTACTTCAGTGAATGATGCAACTATGCATTAAAACAAGATTGTCATAATTTTTGAATTTTTCTTAAAATATGTGGGCTAACCCCTACGAAAATACCGAGTTTTCGGTAAATTCTCTATTTACTAAAGGTTATAGTCTTTAATAATTTATAAAATTTCTAACCACATTATTTATATATATTAATGTATTCTTAACTTCAGTAAGGGTAAATTGGCATCATTTTTAGTTTTTATACAATTAATTTAATAAAACTTTATATACTGTCTAAATTAGTGGAATAACCACAAAGAAATTTCTATTATCTCAAAAAACGGGGACAACAAAGGATCCAAACCTCTTTGACCATCATCCTACTTCAGTGAATGATGCAACTATGCATTAAAACAAGATTGTCATAATTTTTGAAATTTTCTTAAAATATGTGGGCTAACCCCTACGAAAATTCCGAGTTTTCGGTAAATTCTCTATTTACTAAAGGTTATAGTCTTTAATATTTTATTAACTTTCTAACCACATTATTTATGTGTATTAATGTATGCTTAACTCTTTTAAGGGTAAATTGGCTTCGTTTTCAATTTTTACACAACTAATTTAATAAAACTTTATATACTGTCTAAATTAGTGGAATAACCACAAAGAAATATTTTTTATCTCGAAAAACAGAGACAACAAAGGATCCAAACCTCTTTGACCATCATCCTACTTCAGTGAATGATGCAACTATGCATTAAAACAAGATTGTCATAATTTTTTTGAATTTTTCTTAAAATATGTGGGCTAACCCCTACGAAAATACCGAGTTTTCGGTAAATTCTCTATTTACTAAAGGTTATAGTCTTTAATAATTTATAAAATTTCTAACCACATTATTTATATATATTAATGTATTCTTAACTCTTGTAAGGGTAAATTGGCATCATTTTTAGTTTTTACACAACTAATTTAATAAAACTTTATATATTGTCTAAATTAGTGGAATAACCACAAAGAAATTTCTATTATCTCAAAAAAAGGAGACAACAAAGGATCCAAACCTCTTTGACCATCATCCTACTTCAGTGAATGATGCAACTATGCATTAAAACAAGATTGTCATAATTTTAGAATTTTTCTTAAAATATGTGGGCTAACCCCTACGAAAATACCGAGTTTTCGGTAAATTCTCTATTTACTAAAGGTTATAGTCTTTAATAATTTATAAAATTTCTAACCACATTATTTATATATATTAATGTATTCTTAACTACAGTAAGGGTAAATTGGCATCATTTTTAGTTTTTATACAATTAATTTAATAAAACTTTATATACTGTCTAAATTAGTGGAATAACCACAAAGAAATTTTTTTTATCTCGAAAAACAGAGACAACAAAGGATCCAAACCTCTTTGACCATCATCCTACTTCAGTGAATGATGCAACTATGCATTAAAACAAGATTGTCATAATTTTTTTGAATTTTTCTTGAAATATGTGGGCTAACCCCTACGAAAATACCGAGTTTTCGGTAAATTCTCTATTTACTAAAGGTTATAGTCTTTAATAATTTATAAAATTTCTAACCACATTATTTATATATATTAATGTATTCTTAACTCTTGTAAGGGTAAATTGGCATCATTTTTAGTTTTTACACAACTAATTTAATAAAACCTTATATATTGTCTAAATTAGTGGAATAACCACAAAGAAATTTCTATTATCTCAAAAAACGGAGACAACAAAGGATCCAAACCTCTTTGACCATCATCCTACTTTAGTGAATGATGCAACTATGCATTAAAACAAGATTGTCATAATTTTTGAATTTTTCTTAAAATATGTGGGCTAACCCCTACGAAAATACCAAGTTTTCGGTAAATTCTCTATTTACTAAAGGTTATAGTCTTTAATAATTTATAAAATTTCTAACCACATTATTTATATATATTAATGTATTCTTAACTTCAGTAAGGGTAAATTGGCATCATTTTTAGTTTTTATACAATTAATTTAATAAAACTTTATATACTGTCTAAATTAGTGGAATAACCACAAAGAAATTTCT
>MU106736.1:73544-95182 GCA_012274485.2 Sinapis alba
TTTGAATTTTTCTTAAAATATGTGGGCTAACCCCTACGAAAATACCGAGTTTTCGGTAAATTCTCTATTTACTAAAGGTTATAGTCTTTAATAATTTATAAAATTTCTAACCACATTATTTATATATTATTGTATTCTTAACTCTAGTAAGGGTAAATTGGCATTTTTTTAGTTTTTAAACAACTAATTTAATAAAACTTTATATACTGTCTAAATTAGTGGAATAACCACAAAGAAATTTCTATTATCTCAAAAAACGGAGACAACAAAGGATCCAAACCTCTTTGACCATCATCCTACTTCAGTGAATGATGCAACTATGCATTAAAACAAAATTTCCATAATTTTTGAATTTTTCTTAAAATATGTGGGCTAACCCCTACGAAAATACCGAGTTTTGGGGAAATTTTCTATTTACTAAAGGTTATAGTCTTTAATATTTTATTAAATTTCTAACCACATTATTTATGTGTATTAATGTATGCTTGACTCTTTTAAGGGTAAATTGGCATCGTTTTCAATTTTTACACAACTAATTTAATAAAATTTATATACTGTCTAAATTAGTGGAATAAGCACAAAGAAATTTCTTTTATCTCGAAAAATGGAGACAGCAAAGGATCCAAACCTCTTTGACCATCATCCTACTTCAGTGAATGATGCAACTATGCATTAAAACAAAATTGCCATAATTTTTGAATTTTTCTTAAAATATGTGGGCTAACCCCTACGAAAATACCGAGTTTTGGGGAAATTTTCTATTTACTAAAGGTTATAGTCTTTAATATTTTATTAAATTTCTAACCACATTATTTATGTGTATTAATGTATGCTTGACTCTTTTAAGGGTAAATTGGCATCGTTTTCAATTTTTACACAACTAATTTAATAAAATTTATATACTGTCTAAATTAGTGGAATAAGCACAAAGAAATTTCTTTTATCTCGAAAAACGGAGACAGCAAAGGATCCAAACCTCTTTGACCATCATCCTACTTCAGTGAATGATGATGCAACTATGCATTAAAACAAGATTGTCATAATTTTTGAATTTTTCTTAAAATATGTGGGCTAACCCCTACGAAAATACCGAGTTTTCGGTAAATTCTCTATTTACTAAAGGTTATAGTCTTTAATAATTTATAAAATTTGTAACCACATTATTTATATATATTAATGTATTCTTAACTCTAGTAAGGGTAAATTGGCATCATTTTTAGTTTTTACACAATTAATTTAATAAAACTTTATATGTTGTCTAAATTAGTGGAATAACCACAGAGAAATTTCTATTATCTCAAAAAACGGAGACAACAAAAGATCCAAACCTCTTTGAACATCATCCTAATTCAGTGAATGATGCAACTATGCATTAAAACAAAAATGTCAAAAATTTTGAATTTTTCTTAAAATATGTGGGCTAACCCCTAGAAAATACAGAGTTTTGGGGAAATTCTCTATTTACTAAAGGTTATAGTCTTTAATGTTTTATAAAATTTCTAACCACATTATTTATATGTATTAATGTATGCTTAACTCTTTTAAGTGTAAATTGGCATTATTTTCAATTTTTACACAACTAATTTAATTAAACTTTATATACTGTCTATTTTAGTGGAATAACCACAAAGAAATTTCTATTATCTCAAAAAACGGAGACAACAAAGGATCCAAACCTCTTTGACCATCATCCTACTTCACTGAATGATGCAACTATGCATTAAAACAAGATTGACATAATTTTTGAATTTTCCTTAAAATATGTGGGCTAACCCCTACGAAAATTCCGAGTTTTCGGTAAATTCTCTATTTACTAAAGGTAATAGTCTTTAATAATTTATAAAATTAATAACCACATTATTTATATATATTAATGTATTCTTAACTCTAGTAAGGGTAAATTGGCATCATTTTTAGTTTTTACACAACTAATTTAATAAAATTTATATACTGTCTAAATTAGTGGAATAACCACAAAGAAATTTCTATTATCTCAAAAAACAGAGACAACAAAGTATCCAAACCTCTTTGACCATCATCCTATTTCAGTGAATGATGCAACTATGCATTAAAACAAGATTGTCATAATTTTTGAATTTTTCTTAAAATATGTGGGCTAACCCCTACGAAAATACCGAGTTTTGGGGAAATTCTCTATTTACTAAAGGTTATAGTCTTTAATGTTTTATAAAACTTCTAACCACATTATTTATATGTATTAATGTATGCTTAACTCTTTTAAGTGTAAATTGGCATCTTTTTCAATTTTTACACAACTAATTTAATTAAACTTTATATACCATCTAAATTAGTGGAATAACCACAAAGAAATTTCTATTATCTCGAAAAACAGAGACAACAAAGGATCCAAACCTCTTTGACCATCATCCTACTTCAGTGAATGATGCAACTATGCATTAAAACAAGATTGTCATAATTTTTGAATTTTTCTTAAAATATGTGGGCTAACCCCTACGAAAATTCCGAGTTTTCGGTAAATTCTCTATTTACTAAAGGTTATAGTCTTTAATATTTTATTAAATTTCTAACCATATTATTTATGTGTATTAATGTATTCTTAACTCTTGTAAGGGTAAATTGGCATCATTTTTATTTTTTACACAATTAATTTAATAAAACTTTATATATTGTCTAAATTAGTGGAATAACCACAAAGAAATTTCTATTATCTCAAGAAATGGAGACAACAAAGGATCCAAACCTCTTTGAACATCATCCTACTTCAGTGATTGATGCGACTATGCATTAAAACAAGATTGTCATAATTTTTGAATTTTTCTTAAAATATGTGGGCTAACCCCTACGAAAATACCGAGTTTTCGGTAAATTCTCTATTTACTAAAGGTTATAGTCTTTAATAATTTATAAAATTTCTAACCATATTATTTATATATATTAATGTATTCTTAACTCTTGTAAGGGTAAATTGGCATCATTTTTAGTTTTTACACAACTAATTTAATAAAACTTTATATACTGTCTAAATTAGTGGAATAACCACAAAGAAATTTCTATTATCTCAAAAAACAGAGACAACAAAGGATCCAAACCTCTTTGACCATCATCCTATTTCAGTGAATGATGCAACTATGCATTAAAACAAGATTTTAATAATTTTTGAATTTTTCTTAAAATATGTGGGCTAACCCCTACGAAAACACTAAGTTTTCGGTAAATTCTATATTTACTAAGGGTTATAGTCTTTAATGTTTTATAAAATTTCTAAACATATTCTTTATATGTATTAATGTATGCTTAACTCTATTAAGGGTAAATTGGCATCGTTTTTAATTTTTACACAATTAATTTAATAAAACATTATAGAGTGCCTAAATTAGTGGAATAACCACAAAGAAATTTCAATTATCTCGAGAAACGGAGACAACAAAGGATCCAAACCTCTTTGACCATCATCCTACGTCAGTGAAAGATGCAACTATGCATTAAAACAAGATTGTCATAATTTTTGAATTTTTCTTAAAATATGTGGGCTAACCCCTACGAAAATACTGAGTTTTCGGTAAAATCTTTATTTACTAAGGGTTATAGTCTTTAATGTTTTATAAAATTTCTAAACATATTCTTTATATGTATTAATGTATGCTTAACTCTATTAAGGGTAAATTGGCATCGTTTTTAATTTTTACACAATTAATTTAATAAATCTTTATATACTGTCTAAATTACTGGAATAACCACAAAGAAATTTGTATTATCTCGAAAAACGGAGACAATAAAGGATACAAACCTCTTTGACCATCATCATACTTCAGTAAATGATGCAACTATGCATTAAAACGAGATTGTCATATTTTTTGATTTTTTCTTAAACTATGTGGGCTAACCCCTACGAAATACTGAGTTTTCGATAAATTATCTATTTACTAAAGGTTATAGTCTTTAATGTTTTATAAAATTTCTAAACACATTCTTTATATGTATTCATGTATTCTTAACCATAGTAAGGGTAAAGTAGCATCATTTTTAATTTTTACACAATTAATTTAATAAAACTTTATATACTGTCTAAATTAGTGAAATAACCACACAGAAATTTCTATTATCTCGAGAAACGGAGACAACAAAGGATCCAAACCTCTTTGACCATTATCCTACTTCAGTGAAAGATGCAACTATACATTAAAACAAGGTTGTCATAATTTTTGAATTTTTCTTAAAATATGTGGGCTAACCCCTACAAAAATATTGAGGTTTCCGTAAATTCTCTATTTACTAAAGGTTATAGTCTGTAATGTTTTATAAAATTTCTAACCACATTATTTATGTGTATTAATGTATGCTTAACTCTTTTAAGGGTAAATTGGCATTGTTTTTAATTCTTACACAATAAATTTAATAAAACTTTATATACTGTCTAAATTAGTGGAATAACCACAAAGAAATTTGTATTATCTCGATAAACGAAGATAATAAAGGATACAAACCTCGTTGACCATCATCCGACTTAAGTGAATGATGCAACTATGCATTAAAACAAGATTATCATAATTTTTAATTTTTTTAAAAAAATATGTGGGCTAACCCCTATGAAAATACTGAGTTTTCGGTAAATTCTCTATTTACTGAAGGTTATAGTCTTTAATGTTTTATAAAATTTCTAACCACATTGTTTATATGTATTAATGTATTCTTAGCTCTTTTAGGGGTAAATTGGCATCGTTTTCAATTTTTACACAACTAATTTAATAAAACTTTATATACTGTCTTAATTAGTGGAATAACCACAAAGAAATTACTATTATCTCGAAAAACGGAGACAACAAAGGATCCAAACCTCTTTGAACATCATCCTACTTCAGTGAATGATGCAACTATGCATTAAAACAAGATTGTCATAATTTTTTAATTTTTCTTAAAATATGTGGGCAAACCCCTACGAAAACACTAAGTTTTCGGTAAATTCTATATTTACTAAAGGTTATAGTCTTTAATGTTTTATAAAATTTCTAAACACATTCTTTATATGTATTAATGTATGCTTAACTCTATTAAGGGTAAATTGGCATCGTTTTTAATTTTTAACCAATTAATTTAATAAATCTTTATATACTGTCTAAATTACTGGAATAACCACAAAGAAATTGTATTATCTCGAAAAACGGAGACAATAAAGGATACAAACCTCTTTGACCATCATCATACTTCTGTAAATGATGCAACTATGCATTAAAACAAGATTGTCATATTTTTTGATTTTTTCTTAAACTATGTGGGCTAACCTCTACGAAATACTGGGTTTTCGGTAAATTATCTATTTACTAAAAGTTATAGTCTTTAATGTTTTATAAAATTTCTAAACACATTCTTTATATGTATTCATGTATGCTTAACCATAGTAAGGGTAAATTAGCATCATTTTTAATTTTTACACAATTAATTTAATAAAACTTTATATACTGTCTAAATTAGTGAAATAACCACAAAGAAATTTCTATTATCTCGAGAAACGGAGACAACAAAGGATCCAAACCTCTTTGACCATTATCCTACTTCAGTGAAAGATGCAACTATGCATTAAAACAAGGTTGTCATAATTTTTGAATTTTTCTTAAAATATGTGGGCTAACCGCTACGAAAATACTGAGGTTTCCGTAAATTCTCTATTTACTAAAGGTTATAGTCTGTAATGTTTTATAAAATTTCTAACCACATAATTTATGTGTATTAATGTATGCTTAACTCTTTTAAGGGTAAATTGGCATTGTTTTTAATTCTTACACAATAAATTTAATAAAACTTTATATACTGTCTAAATTAGTGGAATAACCACAAAGAAATTTGTATTATCTCGATAAACGAAGATAATAAAGGATACAAACCTCGTTGACCATAATCCGACTTAAGTGAATGATGCAACTATGCATTAAAACAAGATTATCATAATTTTTGATTTTTTATTAAAATATGTGGGCTAACCCCTATGAAAATACTGAGTTTTCGGTAAATTCTCTATTTACTGAAGGTTATAGTCTTTAATATTTATAAAATTTCTAACAACATTATTTATAATTATTAATGTATGCTTAACTCTAGTAAGTGTAAATTGGCATCGTTTTTAATTTTTACACAATTAATTTAAAAAAACTTTCTATACTGCATAAATTAGTGAAATAACCACAAAGAAATTTCTAATCTCAGAAACGGAGACAACAAAGGATCCAAATCTCTTTGACCATCATCCTACTTCAGTAAATGATGAAACTATGCATTAAAACAAAATTGTCATAATTTTTGAATTTTTCTTAAAATATGTGGACTAACCCTTACGAAAATACTAAGTTTTCGGTAAATTCTCTATTTACTAAAGGATATAGTCTTTAATATTTTATAAAATTTCTAACCACATTATTTATATGTAGTAATGTATGCTTAACTCTTATAAGGGTAAAATGCCATCTTTTTAATTTTTACACAATTAATTTAATAAAACTTTATATATTGTCCAAATTAGTGGATTAACCACAAAGAAATTTGTATTATCTCGAAAAACGGAGACAATAAAGGATACAAACTTCTTTGACCATCATAATACTTCATTAAATGATGCAACTATGCATTAAAACAAGATTGTCATATTTTTTGATTTTTTCTTAAAATATGTGGGCTAACCCCTACCAAAATACTGAGTTTTTCAGTAAATTATCTATTTACTAGAGGTTATAGTCTTTAATGTTTTATAAAATTTCTAAATACATTCTTTATATGTATTAATGTATGCTTAACTCTAGTAAGGGTAAATTGGCATCATTTTAATTTTTACACAATTACTTTAATAAAACTTTATATACTGTCTAAATTAGTGGAATAACCACAAAGAAATTTCTATTATCTCGAGAAACGGAGACAACAAAGGATCCAAACCTCTTTGACCATTATCCTACTTCAGTGAAAGATGCAACTATGCATTAAAACAAGGTTGTCATAATTTTTGAATTTTTCTTAAAATATGTGGGCTAACCCCTACGAAAATACTGAGTTTTCCGTAAATTATCTATTTACTAAAGGTTATAGTCTTTAATGTTTTATAAAATTTCTAACCATATTATTTATATGTATTAATATATGCTTAACTCTAGTAAGTGTAAATTGGCATCGATTTTAATTTTTACACAATTAATTTAATAAAACTTTCTATTCTGCATAAATTAGTGAAATAACCACAAAGAAATTTCTATTATCTTGAGAAACGGAGACAACAAAGGATTCAAACCTCTTTGACCATTATCCTACTTCAGTGAATGATGCAACTATGCATTAAAACAAGATTATCATAATTTTTTAATTTTTCTTAAAATATGTGGGCAAACCCCTATAAAAATACCGAGTTTTCGGTAAATTTTCTATTTACTAAAGATTATAGTCTTTAATGTTTTATAAAATTTCTAACCACATTATTTATGTGTATTAATATATGCTTAACTCTTATAAGGGTAAATTGGCATCGGTTTTAATTTTTATACAATTAATTTAATAAAACTTTATTTACTGTCTAAATTAGTGGAATAACCACAAAGAAATTTCTATTATCTCGCGAAACGGAGACAACAAAGGATCCAAACCTATTTGACAATTATCCTACTTCAGTGAAAGATGCAACTATGCATTAAAACAAGGTTGTCATAATTTTTAAATTTTTCTTAAAATATGTGGGCTAACCCCTACGAAAATACCGAGTTTTCGGTAAATTCTCTATTTACTAAAGGTTATAGTCTTTAATATTTTATAAAATTACTAACCACATTATTAATATGTATTAATGTATGCTTAACTCTTTTAAGGGTAAATTGGCATCGTTTTTAATTTTTACACAATTAATTTAATAAAACTTTATATACTGTCTAAATTAGTAGAAAAACCACAAAGAAATTTCTATTATCTCGAAAAACGGAGACAACAAAGGATCCAAACCTCTTTGACCATCATCCTACTTCAGTGAATGATGAAACTGTGCATTAAAACAAGATTGTCATAATTTCTGATTTTTTCTTAAAATATGTGGGCTAACCCCTACGAAAATACCGAGTTTTCGGTAAATTCTCTATTTACTAAAGGTTATAGTCTTTAATGTTTGATAAAAGTTCTAAACATATTCTTTATATATATTAATGTATGCTTAACTCTAGTAAGGGAAATTGGCATCGTTTTTAATTTTTACACAATTAATTTAATAAAACTTTATATATTGTCTAAATTAGTAGAAAAACCACAAAGAAATTTCTATTATCTCGAAAAACGGAGACAACAAAGGATCCAAACCTCTTTGACCATCATCCTACTTCAGTGAATAATGAAACTATGCATTAAACCAAGATTTTCATAATTTCTGAATTTTTCTTAAAATATGTGGGCTAACCCCTACGAAAATTTCGAGTTTTCGGTAAATTCTCTATTAACTGAACGTTATAGTCTTTAATGTTTATAAAATTTCTAACCATATTATTTATATTTATTAATGTATGTTTAACTCTAGTATCTGTAAATTGGCATCGTTTTTAATTTTTACACAATTAATTTATTAAAACTTTCTATACTGCCTAAATTAGTGAAATAACCACAAAGAAATTTCTATTATCTCGAGAAACGGAGACAATAAAGGATCCAAACCTCTTTGACCATCATCCTACTTCAGTAAATGAAGAAACTATGCATTAAAACAAAGTTTTCATAATTTTTGAATTTTTCTTAAAATATGTGGGCTAACCCCTACGAAAATACTAAGTTTTCGGTAAATTCTCTATTTACTAAAGGATATAGTCTTTAATGTTTTATAAAATTTCTAACCACATTATTTACATGTATTAATGTATGCTTAACTCTTATAAGGGTAAAATGGCATCTTTTTAATTTTTACACAATTAATTTAATAAAACTTTATATATTGTCCAAATTAGTGGATTAACCACAAAGAAATTTCTATTGTCTCGCGAAACGGAGACAACAAAGGATCCAAACCTCTTTGACCATTATCCTACTTCAGTGAATGATGCAACTATGTCATAAAAATAGATTGTCATAATTTTTGAATTTTTCTTAAAGTATGTGGGCTAACCCCTACGAAAGTACCGAGTTTTTGGTAAATTTTCTATTTACTAATGGTTATAGTCTTTAATATTTTATAAAATTTCTAACCACATTATTTATGTGTTGTAATGTATGCTTAACTCTTTTAAGGGTAAATTGGCATCATTTTTAATATTTACACAATTAATTTAATAAAACTTTATATAATGTTTAAATTAGTGGAATAACCACAAAGAAATTTCTATTATCTCGAGAAACGGAGACAACAAAGGATCCAAACCTCTTTGACCATTATCCTACTTCAGTGAATGATGCAACTATGCCTTAAAACAAAATTGTCGTAATTTTTGAATTTTTCTTAAAATATGTGGGCTAACAACCCCTACGAAAATACCGAGTTTTCCGTAAATTCTCTATTTACTAAAGGTTATAGTCTTTAATGTTTTATAAAATTTCTAACTATATTATTTCTATGTATAAATTTTCTTCGTTTTAATTTTTACACAATTAATTTAATAAACTTTATATATTGCCTAAATTAGTGAAATAACCACAAAGAAATTTCAATTATCTCGAGAAACGGAGACAACAAAGGATCCAAACCTCTTTGACCATCATCCTCATTCTGTGAACGATGCAACTATGCATTAAAACAAGATTGTCATAATTTTTTGAACTTTTCTTAAAATATGTGGGCTAACCCCTACGAAAACACTGAGTTTTCGGTAAATTCTCTATTTACTGAAGGTTATAGTCTTTAATGTTTATAAAATTTCTAACCACATTATTTATAATTATTAATGTATGCTTAACTCTAGTAAGTGTAAATTGGCATCGTTTTTAGTTTTTACACAATTAATTTAATAAAACTTTCTATACTGCATAAATTAGTGAAATAACCACAAAGAAATTTCTAATCTCAGAAACGGAAACAACAAAGGATCCAAATCTCTTTGACCATCATCCTACTTCAGTAAATGATGAAACTATGCATTAAAACAAAATTTTCATAATTTTTGAATTTTTCTTAAAATATGTGGACTAACCCTTACGAAAATACTAAGTTTTCGGTAAATTCTCTATTTACTAAAGGATATAGTCTTTAATATTTTATAAAATTTCTAACCACATTATTTATATGTATTAATGTATGCTTAACTCTTATAAGTGTAAAATGGCATCTTTTTAATTTTTACACAATTAATTTAATAAAACTTTATATATTGTCCAAATTAGTGGATTAACCACAAAGAAATTTGTATTATCTCGAAAAACGGAGACAACAAAGGATCCAAACCTCTTTGACCATTATCCTACTTCAGTGAAAGATGCAACTATACATTAAAACAAGGTTTTTATAATTTTGAGTTTTTCTTAAAATATGTGGGCTAACCCCTACGAAAATACTGAGTTTTCCGTAAATTCTCTATTTACTAAAGGTTATAGTCTTTAATGTTTTATAAAATTTCTGACCACATTATTTATATGTATTAATGTATGCTTAACTCTAGTAAGTGTAAATTGGCATCGTTTTTAATTTGTACACAATTAATTTAATAAAACTTTCTATACTGCATAAATTAGTGAAATAACCACAAAGAAATTTCTATTATCTTGAGAAACGGAGACAACAAAGGATTCAAAAATCTTTGACCATTATCCTACTTCAGTGAATGATGCAACTATGCATTAAAACAAGATTATCATAATTTTTGAATTTTTCTTAAAATATGTGGGCAAACCCCTATAAAAATACCAAGTTTTCGGTAAATTTTCTATTTACTAAAGATTATAGTCTTTAATGTTTTATAAAATTTCTAACCACATTATTTATGTGTATTAATATATGCTTAACTCTTATAAGGGTAAATTGGCATCGTTTTTAGTTTTTATACAATTAATTTATTAAAACTTTATTTACTGTCTAAATTAGTGGAATAACCACAAAGAAATTTCTATTATCTCGCGAAACGGAGACAACAAAGGATCCAAACCTCTTTGACCATTATCCTACTTCAGTGAAAGATGAAACTATGCATTAAAACAAGGTTGTCATAATTTTTGAATTTTTCTTAAAATATGTGGGCTAACCCCTACGAAAATACCGAGTTTTCGGTAAATTCTCTATTTACTAAAGGTTATAGTCTTTAATATTTTATAAAATTTCTAACCACATTATTAATATGTATTAATGTATGCTTAACTCTTATAAGGGTAAATTGGCATCGTTTTTAATTTTTACACAATTAATTTAATAAAACTTTATATACTGTCTAAATTAGTAGAAAAACCACAAAGAAATTTCTATTATCTCGAAAAACGGAGACAACAAAGGATCCAAACCTCTTTGACCATCATCCTACTTCAGTGAATGATGAAACTATGCATTAAACCAAGATTGTTATAATTTCTGAATTTTTCTTAAAATATGTGGGCTAACCCCTACGAAAATTTCGAGTTTTCGGTAAATTCTCTATTTACTGAAGGTTATAGTCTTTAATGTTTATAAAATTTCTAACCATATTATTTATATTTATTAATGTATGCTTAACTCTAGTATCTGTAAATTGGCATCTTTTTAATTTTTACACAATTAATTTAATAAAACTTTCTATACTGCCTAAATTAGTGAAATAACCACAAAGAAATTTCTATTATCTCGAGAAACGGGGACAATAAAGGATCCAAACCTCTTTGACCATCATCCTACTTCAGTAAATGATGAAACTATGCATTAAAACAAAATTGTCATAATTTTTGAATTTTTCTTAAAATATGTGGGCTACCCCTACGAAAATACTAAGTTTTCGGTAAATTCTCTATTTACTAAAGGATATAGTCTTTAATGTTTTATAAAATTTCTAACCACATTATTTACATGTATTAATGTATGCTTAACTCTTATAAGGGTAAAATGGCATCTTTTTAATTTTTACACAATTAATTTAATAAAACTTTATATATTGTCCAAATTAGTGGATTAACCACAAAGAAATTTCTATTGTCTCGCGAAACGGAGACAACAAAGGATCCAAACCTCTTTGACCATTATCCTACTTCAGTGAATGATGCAACTATGTCATAAAACAAGATTGTCATAATTTTTGAATTTTTCTTAAAATATGTGGGCTAACCCCTACGAAAATACCGAGTTTTCGGTAAATTCTCTATTTACTAATGGTTATAGTCTTTAATATTTTATAAAATTTCTAACCACATTATTTATGTGTATTAATGTATGCTTAACTCTTTTAAGGATAAATTGGCATCATTTTTAATTTTTACACAATTAATTTAATAAAACTTTATATAATGTTTAAATTAGTGGAATAACCACAAAGAAATTTCTATTATCTCGAGAAACGGAGACAACAAAGGATCCAAACCTCTTTGACCATTATCCTACTTCAGTGAATGATGCAACTATGCCTTAAAACAAAATTGTCGTAATTTTTGAATTTTTCTTAAAATATGTGGGCTAACCCCTACGAAAATACCGAGTTTTCCGTAAATTCTCTATTTACTAAAGGTTATAGTCTTTAATATTTTATAAAATTTCTAACTATATTATTTATATGTATAAATTTTCTTCGTTTTAATTTTTACACAATTAATTTAATAAACTTTATATATTGCCTAAATTAGTGAAATAACCACAAAGAAATTTCAATTATCTCGAGAAACGGAGACAACAAAGGATCCAAACCTCTTTGACCATCATCCTCATTCAGTGAACGATGAAACTATGCATTAAAACAAGATTGTCATAATTTTTGAACTTTTCTTAAAATATGTGGGCTAACCCCTACGAAAACACTGAGTTTTCTGTAAATTCTATATTTACTAAAGGTTATAGTCTTTAATGTTTTATCAAATTTCTAAACACATTCTTTATATGTATTAATATATGCTTAACTCTATTAAGGGTTAATTGGCATCGTTTTTAATTTTTACACAATTAATTTAATAAATCTTTATATACTGTCTAAATTAGTGGAATAACCACAAAGAAATTTCTATTATCTCGAGAAACGGAGACAACAAAGGATCCAAACCTCTTTGACCATTATCCTACTTCAGTGAAAGATGCAACTATGTATTAAAACAAGGTTGTCATAATTTTTGAATTTTTCTTAAAATATGTGGGCTAACCCCTACGAAAATACTGAGTTTTCAGTAAATTCTCTATTTACTAAAGGTTATAGTCTTTAATGTTTTATAAAATTTCTAACCACATTATTTATGTGTATAAATGTATGATTAACTCTTTCAAGGGTAAATTGACATCGTTTTTAATTTTTACACAATTAATTTAATAAAACTATATATACTGTCTAAATTAGTGGAATAACCACAAAGAAATTTCTATTATCTCGAAAAATAGAGACAACAAAGGATCCAAACCTCTTTGACCATCATCCTACTTTGACCATCATCCTACTTCAAAAAAAAATCCAATTTTCTCAAAATATGGAGGTTTAACCCCCTTACAAAAGTATTGAGTTTTTTTTGGTAAATGCTCTATATACCAAAGTTTATAGTCTTTAACGTTTTAAAAAAATTCTAACCAGGTTCATTATTTGTATTAATGTATATTAAACTCTCTTTCAGGGTAAATGAGAATCGTTTCTAATTTTTAAATAATTAATTTAAGAAAACTTCATATACTACCTAAACCAGTGGAATAACCTTTAACAAATATATGTTTTCTAGAGAATCAAATACAACTAAGGATCTAGACCTCTTTGATCATCATCATACGTTAGTGAACGATGCAACGATGTATTAAACAATATTTTTACAATTTTTGAATTTTTCTTAAAATATGTGGGTTAATCCCTACATATTTTGAATTCTACATATTTTGAATTTTATTTAAGTTTTAATACTTATTTGTATATATCATATCAAATACACTAACCGAACTCAGGCGGGTATCCGAACCCCTATCTTCTATGGTTTACAATCAAAAAGTAAAAAAAAAAAGTAAAATCAAAAATTAAAAAATCTAATGCTTAAAAAAATTACAAAAAAAAAAAAATTGAAAAGGGTCTAAGAAATATTTTTGTCCAAAAATCTTACTTTATTAGGCCCAAACCAACAATCAAACGAAAACATAATTTTCTTTTATATAAAACTCACATGGAAGATATTGTGCAAAACAATCAATTTCATTCAAGTAGTAAATTACCTTTGAGCAAACTTTACTTTTACAAAGAAAAAACAAACTCAACCAAAACTTTGGATATCATATGTGGAATATTTCATTTATCTAACTTATTCTAGGAGGAATATACACTTTCATAGTTGTAATAATCTGCTTCTGTTATTAGTATACATCTTATAACCACGGAGTAGAAAGAGACGTATAGACCTTTCTTGACGTAAACAGATACGTATACATATGTGAGATCATGTGTGTATATATATTATCTATATACTGTATAAACTATATTGTGTGTGCATAAATACATACATACATAGCTATGTAGATTATGGGTGCCAGTTCATGTTAGGAAGCTGAAACGCTTGTCTTAAAACCCCGTGATCAGCTAGAGTCGACGTCGTATCGATGACTCCATTTCCATGAAACCCCGAACTCTGAGGAATTTCACTAAGCATCGAGACAAATGAGACGTTGTAGTTGTCATTATTGATATCACTCGTATGATGGAACCTCTTGCTCGATAAGAAGGACCCGAAAGAAGATGATCCAGAGGCCTCATGACCTATACGATACTGACCACACAAGGAACGTTTGTCCGAAGAAACGGCCATACCATCGAAAAAGTGTTCTTCGTTATTATTATTGTTGTTGTTGTTGTTGTTGTCTAAGACCGAAGTGGAAGATGAATTAGCAGATGATTTTGAGAGCATTCCTTCCATGAGATCCTCTCTTAGTAATACTCTCTCCATTGTTGGTCTTTGGGAACTATTCTTCTTATAGATCCTACAAAGAACCCAGTCGTCTAGCTGCAATTTTTGGATTCATATTTCATTAATAAATACACCAACCATATTACATAAATGGTATATAATAATTAATAGCGTGCGCGTTAGAACATTATTTGCCAAAATCTTAAGTAGAGTTTTTGCACTGTTTATGGGTCCCACTGACACATGGGGTCCATAAAAACTATAAAAAATAGCTATAAAAACTATGAAATAAGAACCTTTTTTACATTGTTTACGGATTCTACTGACACGTGACGGTCCGCGATTGAATTTTTTTTTTTTAATTAGACAAAAAAAAAATTAAGAATCCCAAATGGAATTTTAAGAATAATGATGCTTTTAGTCGTATCTACTCAATTAATAGAGACTATCATCAATTATACCCAAAAATAATATTTTTGCTCGAGTTTGCCACGTGAAACAATGTTGTAGACCAACAAGATATAATAGATGTTAGATAATTTTCCACGTGGTGAAGGTATGAGGACCTTATTTTATATCTTAGAATCTACATAAGGTGATGACCAAAATCTATTAGTAGATGATAGACCATTTCGCATACCCGTAGTGAGTTTTTCCTTGTAGTGGTTGAGTCAGGTGGCTTAGCAGCGGTGTTAATGTTACCATCAGTGAGGCGATATTCATGCATGATCCAATCAGTTTTAATCCCTTTAGGAGGTTTTCCACCATAGAACACAAGCGCTTTCTTGACCCCAACCTTGTGACTGTTGCACGTAAATATTGGTTTATCGGTTCCCGTGGCTTTCCAGTAACCGGAAGTTGCTGCCCGATTCGGCCTAACGCCATTGGGATACTTCCGATCTCTAGGACTAAAGAAGTACCACTCTTGTTCTCCAAAACTTGCCTTGCCTAAAACCATTCAAAATACCATAAGTCAATGGTCATATGTAATCGAACAATTCTCTCAATTCTCTCAAATATCTTATTTTTAAGTTTTAATCGAAACGACGAAAACAAATTAGGAAAGTATATATACTTGGAAGCTCCCAAGGATCAAACTTGTAAAGATCAATCTCGGCGATGATTGAGACCGGAAGTGGAATAGAAGCAGCTTTCTTCTTGAGGTAATGAACTACAAGTTCTTCGTCGGTCGGGTGAAACCGAAACCCGGGAGGGAGATGCGGATGACCCGGCCCTATGGTGGAATCCCCCATGTTTTCCATCAACTCGCTATTCTCAAATGAGTTATTCTACGAAGACCGTCTCATGATACTCAAGGGGGAGAATATATATATGTAGGAAGAGGATTTGATATTTTGGAGAGTGAAGGTGTATCGATCATATAAGATGCAAGAAGAATATAGGTGTTAGGTTTGTGTGTGCATACGAGTACCGAACTGGGTCCCTTGATAAGAAAATGACACGTGGCTAATCGTGGGGCCCAGAATAAGCGGCCAATGTGCATTAAATGTTGGAGAAAAGGCAGGTTTTTTCGAACTGCCTTATGTCATGCCTTTCTTATGCTACACATCACGCACATACCTCATTTTGGGTTTTTTTGCAAAACATTTATATATAAAGAATATAATGTGGGAATTCTGTCTTATATGTAGTTTTTTACTTGAATATTGCATGAGCATTGTGTTTTTTCTTTGCAATCAAACTTGAACTAATTACGATAATAGAAAAAAGTTTAAACACTCGACCGTAACTGATACATTTAACATATGGTTTTGATTAACTTTCTTTTCTGTAAGTTTTAAAGCCTTTTGTTGTTTCAATTTAAATTATTTATTACCTTATCATTTCTAACATTCAAAATATACTAACTAATCTAGGAAAATTGTAATACTAGTTATCCTTTAATTTGTGAGTCTTCAGTATGAAATAATCTTTTTAAAAATTGATGTGATTGGAAAATCTCTTGAAAGGGAATAAACCTGAGATAAATATATAGCCCAAATTGGTAACACTAGTGGGCATTTGAAAATAATTTGATTAGGTGTTTCCTTTTCCACTCTACTAACACAACTAATCCATCTGGTTCACAAGTTTGATGTAAAGGTCGGATACTTGGTCCAAAATATTTGTGGGCCGGATAATAACAAATCCTGCTAAATGTCATAGCCCAAATTGACGTTTATTTCACTACTAGTATTACTGCCCGGCTACGCACGGATCAAGTTATTGTTTTAAAATTATTTGAACATTGTCATAATTTTTTAATCGGAATTTTTTTAATCATAATTTAACACTATTGAACTAAAATAAAACGGTTAAAAGTACAATAATAACTCATATTATTATTAGATGGTACATGTTTGTCCAATCTTTAAAAGATAAACAAAATTTATACCAAAATATAAAATATAGCTAAATACTTTATTTGATCCATTAAGTCTTTCAACGATTTCTTTTAAAATAACAAAAACTTAATGTATCTTAGTAGAAATTTGGCTTTGGTGAATCAAATAAATTTATTATTATAATTTTTTACAGTTTAAAATAATGATTTCATTGCCACAATCCACTTTATGCTTTGAAAGAGGTTCAGAGACAACTGTAATCAATCACTGCGATCAAAAATCTTATCATGATGAACTTTATTAATCTAGGGAATGAACAACAAAAGTGTTGAATTGGTGTAGAAAAAAGAAGAAATATGATATGAAGAAACCGGTGGAAAACAAAACTGAAAAATTAGTAGAAAAAAAAAGAATATGTTGTTTTGTTTTTGCTAATAAAGAAGATAGAAAAATATTAGTAGATTTAAAATATATAGGAGAAAGAAAAACAGTTTAGTGTCAACTGCTTTTTGCTTTTGAACGTAGATGAATTTTTTTTTAAGTAGAATGTAGTTGCTTAAAATTAGGGATCAATAGATTTTTTTTAATCAAATGTTTTTTATTTTTTAAATATTTTCTACGTGTCAAATTTTGATTTGTTAGGTGACTTGTGCTTTAGTATATAGAGGATTTAACGAAATGTCATGTTAATCTGAGTTCTGATTCAGATTGGCGTTTCAGACCCATGGAAAAGTCTAACTAAATTTTCAAGTGAAAGTGCAGTCCACGGATATACTTTTTTTTTGATATTCAAATGAATTATAAAATATGAATTTATATCTGTGTAAAGTGATCATGAATAATTATGATTTAGTTTCGCGCAGTAAATGGATTGAAACTTAAACGTGTTAGCAATCGAGTGACAACAAATTTTGGATATAGTTTTGCCATTTACATTTTGATGGTTTTACGTAAGTAACCAGTAAACAAAGATCATTTTATACTTATATAGATGCTCTTTTAAACCAACTTTTAATTATACATTTGGTAACTTAATCAATGTCCATATCAAAACACAAAATTATTACATTTGAAACATTATATTTTAAAAACTAACATCATGTACAATACATATACGGTTCTGAGATATTTCAGGTCCAATACAAAAAATAGGTCCTAAATGATAACTAAAAATTTTAATTATGAAAAATAAAAATTAAATTTATAATATTTTCAAGACTAGCAAAAGTATATCAATCCTAAAATTTACTTTTTTGTTCCTTTTTTATAGAATAGGAAAAAAATATGCAAAGTGTTATTAGGATCCATTCTTACATTGGTTACAAAAAAAAATGAGTATAAATTGTAAGCTTTCAAGTGTACAAAATTATAGGCCCCATACAAATGTTTCTTGAGTATCTGCTCAAGACCGGGCATGTACATATATAACATAAACCAATTCTATACATGTAGAGAAAAAATATATATAATATTCAAATAGTATTTAAAGCAAATATAATCTACAAATTTGAAAGTTGTATAATATAAACTGAATAATTAACATGATAAAAAGTGAAAAATATCCGCCCGTCTCTAGTACCTTTGTCAATTTAAGGTTGGCATAAGTAACATTCATCTGTCCATAGGATTGGAACAAAATTTGACTGGGTCCACGAGACAAGCCTTCCAAAATAACAATCCTTAATACCTTTGTAAAACATAATTAAAATTTTGTACAGCAGGCAAGCCAATTTTTCCTTCTGATTTACCCCATCATATATAATTTTTTAATTAACGTCAACTAATGTAAACAATTGCCCCAAAAAACTAATGTACACATTTCTGTTAATCATTTGATATTATATCTTATTAATAAGTTTTGCAGTCATAGATATTTTGGATTTTCTAAAAAACAGGACATAACAAAGTTGTTGTCTATGATTTAATAAGAATTTTATTGTCACCAATAGAAAAAAGAAAAGTTAATGTCCAACCATTAATCCGATCATGCAGTTTTTCTCTCACAAAATAATGATTTTGCTGTTTATATATGAATTTATTTCTCTCACAAAAATAAAACATTTGTCCCTAAAAAACTAATGTATTATCAACCGTAAACGGTAAATCTGAGTTATAGAAATGAGATCTTTTATAAAGTTTTGTTTGTTTAAGCAACCATATATATATATATATATTCATATCATGTAATTGATATGTTAATATGAAATTATTTTTATATGCTGATACAGCTTTTTAATTTAGTGCATTAACGTAGCATTCAGGGAGTACTATTTAAGTACGCATTTTGCTTTTGGGATGGTGACCGTTTCAAAGAATGTTTTACTTCTTTTTCCTGATGGTTTACAACAACGGAAAAGTAATTAGAATACTTTTGATATAAAAGTATATACGTCTTTGAAGGTTTTTTTTGTTTTCTCTTCAAACTACATGAAAGAAGACGCAAATACTTGCAAGTCAAAGAGAAAGAAAAAAAAATGTTTCAAAAATATTTCTTCCGTTTCAACTTACTTGTCGTTTTTTTTTGTAACACTCAAATTACTTGTTGTTATAGGCAAATTTTTTGTTTTAAAAAATGTAGTTTTTGGTATTCAATGTAAAATTTATTGATAATATTATCCATTCAATTTTTTATTGGTTGAAATATGGTCAAATGTATTAGTAATAGTGTTTTTATTTTGAAAATATATAAAATTTAATATTTTTTTAATCTGTGTGCATAAACCCAGAACGACAATTAATATAAAACGGAGGTAGTATTTGTTTCCCAAGCTTGGAAATCACACCAAGTGTTTTCTTGAAGTCCAAATGTTAGAAAATGAAAGGTTGAATTTTTCCTTGAATACCAACGAGACAAGAACCAGTATTTACAAACCATAGCTAAAACCATTATAAATAAAGACACATATATCTATTTCTTCCCAATCTAAAACCAGTTCTTCTTACGATTTCTTTTTCAAACTAGTTCTCTTAATCTCTAAATTAATTCTTTTGATTTATCTCATTTTTTCTCTTCAGTTCAAATTTGATCGATGCAACGTTTGTCAGCACCTTGTTTCAAACTCGCATACACAAGATACCTAGCAAAACCAACCCTACGTAACTCAAACCCATGTGATATTTTCATCAATCATCGCGGGATCGATACCAAGAAGACTATCTCAGGCCTATTATATGATCGATTCACTAGACTAGGTTTGAATTCTTTTTTAGATAGCAAGAATCTAAGGCCTGGGGATAAACTTTTCGTGGAGATCAATGCAGCAATCAAAGAATGCAGTGTTGGTATTGCGGTTTTGTCTCCACGTTACTGTGACTCTTACTTCTGTCTCCATGAACTCACCATGCTCATGGAGAGCAAGAAAAGGGTTATCCCAATCTTTTGCGATGTCAAGCCATCGGAACTATGCGTTAAAGACGACGGGACACGTCCAGCTACCGAGATTCGGAGGTTCCGGTTGGCTCTCGAGGAAGCAAAATACACCGTAGGACTCACGTTTGATACATCTAATGGGTATGCTCTTGGGGTTCATTTTTTTATATGCAATGCGTAGTTTCATTGTTTTTGATGTCATAAGAGGTGGGTTTGGGGATAGAGTTTCAAATTTTAAAAAAAAAATCAAAATCAAAATTTCAAAAAAAAAATTATTTTGATCATTTTATTATTCGAATGTTATTTTGTGATAAAACTTAAAAAGAACTATTTAAGAGAATTGCCCAATTTCGTATTTGAATATACGGTATACAAAGAAAGTTGATTCAAACACTAGAAATATGTAGTCATGTAGTACTAACTATAGTTTTTGTCTAGCAAACACAACGTTTGAAACAGTCAAATATAATGTTTAATTCATTATTTAATTCATAACTAATTAACAAATACAAATGCGCTTAACTTTTGATGCTTGTAGGAAACCCTACAAAGATAAGCTTGATAAAACATAACAACTAACAAGCTTGTATAAGTTCTTAATTGGTGTTTTGAATGAGAATTTTAATATTAATTTATGCGTAAAACTATTGTGTAGAGACTGGTCAGAGTTCTTGGCCAAAGCATCGGATGCAGTCACGAAGAACTTGTTAGACGTTGAAGAGGGGAGACTAAGGAGCATCAACCCTACGTACAAGCACATATCTGCGTAAGGTCAATCAATAACAAAAATAAATGAGACATAACAAAGCGTGTTTTCTTTTCTGTTTAATTTACTTAATTTGACTGTTGAAAATTCTTTTATTATTTTGATTTCTGAACAATCATTTTTCAATTAACTTCAATCATGTAAGAAGTTGATTAGTTGTATTGATTAGTATTAATTTTGTAAACAGATCATCACACTAAATATGACAGATTGAATC
>MU106737.1:2738-17037 GCA_012274485.2 Sinapis alba
AACTCCTATGAGATTTATTCAACTTCATGAAAGACTCTTCGCTGATTAATGATTCCAAATCAAGCCTCTTACAAAGTGATTCATCCTTGTTTGATTACAAGCTTGAATAACTTGCCATATGTTCAAACATGCTAAACATGAATATCATGATTGGAAAGTGGAATAAATTCTTCAACAGAACTACTATGAGATTTATTCAACTTCATGAAAGACTCTTCACTGATTAATGATTCGAAATCAAGACTCTTACAAAGTGATTCATCCTTGTTCGATTAGAAGCTTGAATAACTTGCCATATGTCCACAAAGGATAAACATGGATATCATGATTAGAGAGTGGAGTAACTTCTTCAACATAGCTCCTATGGGATTTATTCAACTTCATGAAAGACTCTCCACTGATTAATAGTTCCAAATCAAGCTTCTTATATAGTGATTCATCCTGGTTCGATTAGAAGCTTAAGAACTTGCCATATGTCCAAAAAGGCTAAACAAGGATATCCTTATTAGAAAGTGGAATAACTCTTCGACTTAACTCCTATGGGTTTTATTCAACTTTATGAAAGACTCTCCACTGATTAATGTTTCCAAATCAAGCTTCTTACATAGTGATTCATCCTGGTTCGATTAGAAGCTTGAAGAACTTGCCATATGTCCAACCAGGCTTAACAAGGATATCCTTATTAGAAAGTGGATTAACTTCTTCAACATAACTCCTATGAGATTTATTCAACTTCATGAAAGACTCTCCATTAATTAATGGTTCAAAATCAATCTTCTTACATAGTGGTTCATCCTGGTTCGATTAGAAGCTTGAATAACTTGCCATATGTCCAAACATGCTAAACATGCTAAACATGCATATCATGATTAGAAAGTGGAATAACTTCTTCAACATAGCTCCTATGGGAGTTATTCAACTTCATAAAAGACTCTCCACTGAGTAATGGTTCCAAATCAAGTTCTTACATAGTGATTCATCTTTGTTCGATTAGAACTTGAAGAACTAGCCGTTGTCCAAACAGGGTAAACATGGATATCCTAATTAGAAAGTGGAATAACTTTTTGAACATAACTCCTATGGGATTCATTCAACTTCATGAAAAACTCTCCACTTATTAATGGTTCCAAATCAAGCGTCTTACATAGTTATTCATCTTGGTTCGATTAGAAGCTTGAAGAACTTGTCATATGTTTACACATGTTAAACATGGATATCATGATTAGAAAGTGGATTAACTTCTTCAACATAGCTCCTATGGGAGTTATTCAACTTCATGAACGACACTCCACTAATTACTGGTTCCAAATCAAGCTTCTTACATAGTGATTTATCCTGGTTCGATTAGAAGCTTGAAGAACTTGCGATATGTCCACACAGGCTAAACAAGGATATCCTTATTAGAAAGTGGATTAAATTCTTCATAATAACTCCTATGGTATTTATTCAACTTCATGAAAGACTCTCCACTAATAAATGGTTACAAATCAAGCTTCTTACATAGTGGTTCATCCTGGTTTGATTAGAAACTTGAATAACTTCCATATGTCCAAACATGCTAAACATGGATATCATGATTAGAAAGTGGAATAACTTCTTCAACATAGCTCTTATGGGAGTTATTCAACTTCATGAAAGACTATCCACTAATTAATTCTTCCATATCAAGCTTCTTACATAGTGATTCATCCTGGTTCGATTAGAAGCTTGAAGAACTTGACATATGTCCAAACAGGCTAAACATGGATATCCTTATTAGAAAGTGGAATAACTTCTTCTACATAACTCATATGGAATTTATTAAACTTTATAAAAGACTCTCCACTGATTAATGGTTTTAATTCAAGCTTCTTACATAGTGGTTCATCCTGGTTTGATTATAAGCTTAAAGAACTTGTCATATGTTTAAACATACTAAATATGGATATCATGATTAGAAAGTGGAATAACTTTTTGAACATAACTCCTATGGGATTTATTCAACTTCATGAAAGACTGTCTACTGATTAGTGGTTCCAAATCAAGCTTCTTACATAGTGATTCATCCTGGTTCGATTACAAGCTTGAAGAACTTGACATATGTGCAAACATGCTAAACATGGATATCCTGATTAGAAAGTGAAATTACTTCTTCAACATAACTCCTATGCGATTTATTCAACTTCATGAAAGACTCTCCATTGATTAATGGTTCCAAATCAAGTTTCTTACATAGTGATTCATCCTGGTTCAGTTAGAAACTTGAAGATCTTGCCATATGTCCAAAACAAACTAAACATGGCTATCCTTATTAGAAAGTGGATTAACTTCTTCAACATAAATTCCATGGGACTTATTCAACTTCATGAAAGACTATCAACTGATTAATGGTTCCAAATCAAGCTTGAAGAAATTGCCATATGTCCAAAAAGGCTAAACATGGATATCATGATTAGAAAGTGGATTAACTTCTTCAACATAACTCCTATGGGATTTATTCAACTTCATGAAGGACTCTTCACTGATTAATGGTTCCAAATCAAGCTTCTTAAATAGTGATTCATCCTGGTTCGATTAGAAGCTTGAAGAACTTGCAATATGTCCAAACAAGCTAAACATGGATATCCTTATTAGAAAGTGGAATAACTTCTTCAACAAAACTCTTGGGTGATTTATTCAACTTAATGAAAGAATCTCCACTGATTAATGGTTCCAAATCAAGTTTCTGACATACTGATTCATCCTTGTTCGATTAGAACTTGAAGAACTTCCATATGTCCAAACAGGCTAAACTTGGATATCCTTATTAGAAAGTGGAATAACTTCTTCAACATAACTCCTTTGGGATTTATTAAACTTCATGAAATATTCTCCACTGATTAATAGTTCCAAATCAAGCTTCTCATATAGTGGTTCATCATAGTTCGATTAGAAGCTTGAAGAACTTGTCATATGTCTAAACATGCTAAATATGGATATCATGATTAGAAAGTGGAATAACTTTTTGAACATAACTCCTATGGGATTTATTCATTTCATGAAAGACTCTCCACTGATTAATGGTTCCAAATCAAGCTTTTTACATAGTGATTCATCCTTGTTTGATTAGAACTTGAAGAACTTGCCATATTTCCAAACAGGCTAAACATAGATATCCTTATTAGAAAGTGGAATAACTTCTTCAACATAACTCCTATGGGTGTTATTAAACTTCATGAAAGACTCTCCACTGATTAATGGTTCCAAATCAGGATTCTTAGATAGTGGTTCATCCTGGTTTGATTAGAAGCTTGAAGAACTTGTCATATGTCCAAACATGCTAAATATGGATATCATGATTAGAAAGTGGAATAACTTCTTCAACATAACTCCTACGAGATTAGTTAAACTTCATGAAAGACTCTCCACTGATTAATGGTTTCAAATCAACCTTCTTACATAGTGATTCATCCTTGTTCGATTAGAAGATTGAAGAACTTGCCATATGTTCAAACAAGCTAAACATGGATATCATAATTAGAAAGTGGAATAACTTCTTTAACATAGCTCCTATGGGAGTTATTAACCTTCATGAAAGACTCTCCACTGATTAATGTTTCCAAATCAAGCTTCTTACATAGTGATTCATCCTTGTTCGATTAGAACTTGAAGAACTTGCCATATGTCCAAACAGGCTAAACATGGATATCCTTATTAGAAAGTGGGATAACTTCTTCACCGTAACTCCTATAGGATTTATTAAATTTTATGAAAGACACTCCACTGATTAATGGTTCCAAATCAAGCTTCTTACATAGTGGTTCATCCTTGTTCGATTAGAACTTGAAGAACTTGCCATATGTCCAAACAGGCTAAACATGGATATCCTTATTAGAAAGTGGAATAACTTCTTCACCATAACTCCTATGGGATTTATTAAATTTTATGAAAGACTCTCCACTGATTAATGGTTCCAAATCAAGCTTCTAACATAATAGTTCATCCTTGTTCGATTAGAACTTGCCATATGTTCAAACAGGCTAAACATGGATATCCTTATTAGAAAGTGGAATAACTTCTTTAACATAACGCCTATGGGATTTATTCAACTTTATGAAAGACTCTCCACTGATTAATGGTTACAAATCAAGCTTCTTACAAAGTGATTCATCCTTGTTCGATTAGAATCTTGAAGAACTTGCCATATGTTTAAACATGCTAAACATGGATATCATGATTAGAAAGTGGAATAAATTTTTCAACAAACCTCCTATGAGATTTATTCAACTTCATGAAGGACTCTTCGCTGATTAATGATTCCAAGTCAAGCCTCTTACAAAGTGATTCATCCTTGTTCGATTAGAAGCTTGAATAACTTGCCATATGTCCACAAAGGCTAAACATGGATATCCTTATTAGAAAGTGGAATAACTTCTTTAACATAACGCCTATGGGATTTATTCAACTTTATGAAAGACTCTCCACTGATTAATGGTTACAAATCAAGCTTCTTACAAAGTGATTCATCCTGGTTCGATTAGAATCTTGAAGAACTTGCCATATGTTTAAACATGCTAAACATGGATATCATGATTAGAAAGTGGAATAAATTCTTCAACAAAACTCCTATGAGATTTATTCAACTTCATGAAAGACTATCCGCTGATTAATGATTCCAAATCAAGCCTCTTACAAAGTGATTCATCCTTGTTCGATTAGAAGCTTGAATAACTTGCCATATGTCCATACAGGCTAAACATGGATATCCTGATTAGAAAGTGGAATAACTTCTTCAACATAAATCCTATGAGATTTATTCAACTTCATGAAAGGCTCTCCACTGAATAATGGTTCCAAATCAAGCTTCTTACATATTGATTCATCATGGTTCGATTAGAAGCTTGAAGAACTTGCCATATGTCCAAAAAAGCTAAACATGGATATCATGATTAGAAAGTGGAATAACTTCTTCAACATAACTCCTATGGGATTTATTCAACTTCATGAAGGACTCTTCACTGATTATTGGTTCCAAATCAAGCTTCTTACAAAGTGATTCATCCTTGTTTGATCAGAAGTGAAGAACTTGCCATATGTGCAAAAAGGCTAAATATGGATATCATTATTAGAAAGTGGAATAACTTCTTCAACATAACTCTGATGAGATTTATTCAACTTCATGAAAGACTCTCCACTGAATAATAGTTCCAAATCAAGCTTCTTACATAGTGATTCATCCTTGTTCGATCAAAATCTTGAAGAACGTGCCATATGTCTAAACAGGCTAAACATAGATATCATTATTAGAAAGTGGAATAACTTCTTCAACATAACTCCTATGAGATTTATTCAACTTCACGAAAGACTCTCCACTGATTAATGGTTCCAAATCAAGATTCTTACATAGTGATTCATCCTGGTTCGATTAGAATCTTGAAGAACTTGCCATATGTCTAAACAGGCTAAACATGGATATCCTTATTTGAAAGTGGATTAACTTCTTCAACATAACTCCTATGAGATTTATGAAATTTCATGAAAGATTCTCCACTGATTAATGGTTCCAAATCATTCTTCTTACATAGTGGTTCATCCTGGTTCGATTAGAAGCTTGAATAACTTGCCATATGTCCAAACATGCTAAACATGGATATCATGATTAGAAAGTGAAATAACTTCTTCAACATAACTCCTATGAGATTTATTCAAATTCATGAAAGACTCACCACTGATTAATGGTTCCAAATCAAGCTTCTTACATAGTGATTCATCCTGGTTCGATTAGAAGCTTGAAGAACTTGCCATATGTCCAAACAAGCTAAACACGGATGTCCTTATTAGAAAGTGGAATAACTTCTTTAACAAAACTCATGTGGGATTTATTCAACTTAATGAAAGACTCTCCACTGATTAATGGTTCCAAATCAAGCTTCTTACATAGTGATTCATCCTTGTTCGATTAGAACTTGAAGAACTTGCCATATGTCCAAACAGGCTAAACATGGATATCCTGATTAGAAAGTGGAATAATTTATTCAACATAACTCCTTTGGGATTTATTAAACTTCAAGAAATATTCTCCACTGATTTATAGTTCCAAATCAAGCTTCTTACATAGTTGTTCATCCTGATTCGATTAGAAGCTTGGAGAACTTGTCATATGTCCAAACAGGCTAAATATGGATATCCTGATTAGAAAGTGGAATAACTTCTTCAACATAACTCCTACGAGATTAATTAAACTTCATGAAAGACTCTCCACTGATTAATGGTTTCAAATCAACCTTCTTACATAGTGATTCATCCTTGTTCGATTAGAAGATTGAAGAACTTGCCATATGTTCAAACAGGCTAAACATGGATATCATAATTAGAAAGTGGAATAACTTCTTCAATATAGCTCCTATGGGAGTTATTAACCTTCATGAAAGACTCTCCACTGATTAATGGTTCCAAATCAAGCTTCTTACATAGTGATTCATCCTTGTTTGATTAGAACTTGAAGAACTTGCCATATGTCCAAACAGGCTAAACATGGATATCCTTATTAGAAAGTGGGATAACTTCTTCACCATAACTCCTATGGGATTTATTAAATTTTATGAAAGACTCTCCACTGATTAATGGTTCCAAATCAAGCTTCTTACATAGTGGTTCATCCTTGTTCGATTAGAACTTGAAGAACTTGCCATATGTCCAAAATGGCTAAACATGGATATCCTTATTAGAAACTGGAATAACTTCTTTAACATAATGCCTATGGGATTTATTCAACTTTATGAAAGACTCTCCACTGATTAATGGTTACAAATCAAGCTTCTTACAAAGTGATTCATCCTGGTTCGATTAGAATCTTGAAGAACTTGCCATATATTTAAACATGCTAAACATGGATATCATGATTAGAAAGTGGAATAAATTCTTCAACAAAACTCCTATGAGATTTATTCAACTTCATGAAAGACTCTCCACTGATTAATGGTTCCAAATCAAGCTTCTTACATAGTGAGTCATCCTTGTTCGATTAGAACTTGAAGAACTTGTCATATGTCCAAACAGGCTAAACATGGATATCTTGATTAGAAAGTGAAATAACTTCTTCAACATAACTCCTCTGAGATTTATTCAACTTCGTGAAAGACTCTTCACTTATTAATGGTTGTAAATAAAACTTCTTACATAGTGATTCATCCTTGTTCGATTAGAAGCTTGAATAAATTGCCATATGTTCAAACATGCTAAACATGAATATCATGATTAGAAAGTGGAATAAATTCTTCAACAGAGCTCCTATGAGATTTATTCAACTTCATGAAAGACTCTTGACTGATTAATGATTCCAACTCAAGCTTTTTACATAGTGATTCATCCTTGTTTGATTAGAAGCTTGAAGAGCTTGACATATGTTCAAACAGGCTAAACATGGATATCCTTATTAGAAAGTGGAATAACGTCTTCAACATAACTTCTATGAGATTTATTAACCTTCATGAAAGACTCTCCACTGAATAATGGTTACAAATCAAGCTTTTTACATAGTGATTCATCGTTGTTCGATTAGAAGCTTGAAGAACTTGCCATATGTCCAAACAAGCTAAACATGGATATCCTTATTAGAAAGTGGAATAACGTCTTCAACATAACTCCTATGAGATTTATTAAAATTCATGAAAGACTCTCCACTTAATAATAGTTCCAAATCAAGCTTCTTACATAGTGATTCATCCTTGTTCGATCAAAAGCTTGAAGAACTTGCCATATGTCTAAACAGGCTAAACATAGATATCATGATTAGAAAGTGGAATAACTTGTTCAACATAACTCCTATGATATTTATTCAACTTCATAAAAGACTCTCCACTGATTAATGGTTCCAAATCAAGCTTCTTACATAGTGATTCATCCTGGTTCGATTAGAAGCTTTAAGAACTTGCCATATGTTCAAACAGACTAAACATGGATATCCTTATTAGAAAGTGGAATAACTTCTTCAACATAACTCCTATGAGATTTATTCAACTTCATTAAAGACTCTCCACTGATTAATGGTTTTAAATTAAGATTCATAAATAGTGATTCATCCTGGTTCAATTAGAAGCTTGAAGAACTTGCCATATGTCCAAACAGACTAAACATGGATATCCTTATTTGAAAGTGGATTAACTTCTTCAAAATAACTCCTATGGGATTTATGAAACTTCATGAAAGATTATCCACTGATTAATGGTTCCAAATCATGCTTCTTACATAGTGGTTCATCCTGGTTCGATTAGAAGCTTGGATAACTTGCCATATGTCCAAACATGCTAAACATGGATATCATGATTAGAAAGTGGAATAACTTCTTCAACATAAATCCTATGAGATTTATTCAACTTCATGAAAGACTCACCACTGATTAATGGTTCCAAATCAAGCTTCTTACATAGTGATCATCCTGGTTCGATTAGAAGCTTGAAGAACTTGCCATATGTCCAAACAAGCTAAACATGGATATCCTTATTTGAAAGTGGAATAACTTCTTCAACAAAACTCTTGTGTGATTTATTCAACTTAATGAAAGAATGTCCACATATTAATGGTTCCAAATCAAGCTTCTGACATATTGATCCATCCTTGTTCGATTAGAACTTGAAGAACTTCCATATGTCCAAACAGGCTAAACTTGGATATACTTATTAGAAAGTGGAATAACTTCTTCAACATAACTCCTTTGGGATTTATTAAACTTTATGAAATATTCTCCACTGATTAATAGTTCCAAATCAAGCTTCTTATATAGTGGTTCATCATAGTTCGATTAGAAGCTTGAAGAACTTGTCATATGTCCAAACATGCTAAATATGGATATCCTAATTAGAAAGTGGAATAACTTTTTGAACATAAATCCTATGGGATTTATTCATTTTTATGAAAGACTCTCCACTGATTAATGGTTCCAAATCAAGCTTTTTATATAGTAATTCATCCTTGCTTGATTAGAACTTGAAGAACTTGCCATATGTCCAAACAGGCTAAACATAGATATCCTTATTAGAAAGTGGAATAACTTCTTCAACATAACTCCTATGGGAGTTTTTAAACTTCATGAAAGACTCCCCACTGATTAATGGTTCCAAATCAAGATTCTTAGAGAGTGGTTCATCCTGGTTTGATTAGAAGCTTGAAGAACTTGTCATATGTCCAAACATGCTAAATATGGATATCATGATTAGAAAGTGGAATAACTTCTTCAACATAACTCCTACGAGATTAATTAAACTTCATGAAAGACTCTCCACTGATTAATGGTTTCAAATCAACCTTCTTACATAGTGATTCATCCTTGTTCGATTAGAAGATTGAAGAACTTGCCATATGTTCAAACAGGCTAAACATGGATATCTTTATTAGAAAGTGGAATAACTTATTCGACATAACTCTTATGGGATTTATTCAACTTTATGAAAGACTCTACACTGATTAATGGTTCCAAATCAAGCTTCTTACATAGTGATTCATCTTGGTTCGGTTAGAAGCTTGAAGAACATGTCATATGTCCAAACATGCTAAACATGGATATCATGATTAGAAAGTGGAATAACTTCTTCAACATAACTCATATGAGATTTATTCAACTTCATGAAAGAATCTTCATTGATTAGTGGTTCCAAATCAAGCTTCTTACAAAGTGATTCATCCTTGTTTGATTAGAAGCTTGAAGAACTTGTCATATGTCCAAACATGCTAAATATGGATATCCTGATTAGAAAGTGGAATAACTTTTTGAACATAACTCCTATGGGATTTATTCATTTTTATGAAAGACTCTCCACTGATTAATGGTTCCAAATCAAGCTTTTTATATAGTGATTCATCCTTGCTTGATTAAAACTTGAAGAACTTTCCATATGTCCAAACAGGCTAAACATAGATATCCTTATTAGAAAGTGGAATAACTTCTTCAACATAACTCCTATGGGAGTTTTTAAACTTCATGAAAGACTCCCCACTGATTAATGGTTCCAAATCAAGATTCTTAGATAGTGGTTCATCCTGGTTTGATTAGAAGCTTGAAGAACTTGTCATATGTCCAAACATGCTAAATATGGATATCATGATTAGAAAGTGGAATAACTTCTTCAACATAACTCCTACGAGATTAATTAAACTTCATGAAAGACTCTCCACTGATTAATGGTTTCAAATAAACCTTCTTACATAGTGATTCATCCTTGTTCGATTAGAAGATTGAAGAACTTGCCATATGTTCAAACAGGCTAAACATGGATATCCTTATTAGAAAGTGGAATAACTTATTCGACATAACTTTATGGGATTTATTCAGCTTTATGAAAGACTCTACACTGATTAATGGTTCCAAATCAAGCTTCTTACATAGTGATTCATCTTGGTTCGGTTAGAAGCTTGAAGAACATGTCATATGTCCAAACATGCTAAACATGGATATCATGATTAGAAAGTGGAATAACTTCTTCAACATAACTCATATGAGATTTATTCAACTTCATGAAAGAATCTTCATTGNATGAAAGACTCTACACTGATTAATGGTTCCAAATCAAGCTTCTTACATAGTGATTCATCTTGGTTCGGTTAGAAGCTTGAAGAACATGTCATATGTCCAAACATGCTAAACATGGATATCATGATTAGAAAGTGGAATAACTTCTTCAACATAACTCATATGAGATTTATTCAACTTCATGAAAGAATCTTCATTGATTTGTGGTTCCAAATCAAGCTTCTTACAAAGTGATTCATCCTTGTTTGATTAGAAGCTTGAAGAACTTGTCATATGTCCAAACAGGCCAAATATGGATATCATGATTAGAAAGTGGAATAACTTCTTCAACATAACTCCTATGAGATTTATTCAACTTCATGAAAGACTCTCCACTGATTAATGGTTTCAATTCAAGCTTCTTACATAGTGATTCATCCTGGTTCGATTAGAAGCTTGAAGAACTTGCCATATGTCCAAACAGGCTAAACATGAATATCCTTATTAGAAAGTGGAATAACTTCTTCAACATAACTCCTATGAAATTTATTCAACTTCATGAAAGACTCTCCAATGAATAAAGGTTCCAAATCAAGCTTCTTACATAGTGATTCATCCTGTTCTGATTAGAAGCTGGAAGAATTTGCCATATGTCCAAACAAGCTAAACATGGATATCCTTATTAAAAAGTGGAATAACTTCTTTAACATAACTCCTATGGGATTTATTCAACTTTATGAAAGACTCTCCACTGATTAATGATTACAAATCAAGTTTCTCACATAGTGATTCATCATGTTTTGATTAGAAGCTTGAAGAACTTGCCATATGTCCAAACATGCTAAATATGGATATCCTGATTAGAAAGTGGAATAGCTTTTTAAACATAACTCCTATGGGATTTATTCAACTTCATGAAAGACTGTCCACTGATTAATGGTTCCAAATCAAGCTTCTTACATAGTGATTCATCATGGTTCGATTAGAAGCTTGACGAACTTGACGTATGTCCAAACATGCTAAACATGGATATCAGGATTAGAAAGTGGAATACTTTCTTCAACATAACTCCTACGAGATTAATTCAAATTCATGAAAGACTCTCCACTGATTAATGGTTTCAAATCAACCTTCTTACATAGTGATTGATCCTTGTTCGATTAGAAGGTTGAAGTACTTACCATTTGTTCAAACATGACAAACATGGATATCCTTATTAGAAAGTGGAATAACTTCTTCGACATAACTCCTATGGGATTTATTCAACTTTATGAAAGACTCTCCACTGATTAATAGTTACAAATCAAGCTTCTTACATAGTGATTCATCCTGGTTCAATTAGAATCTTGAAGAACATGTCATATGTCAAAACAGGCTAAACATGGATATCATGATTAGAAAGTGGAATAACTTCTTCAACATAACTCCTATGAGATTTATTCAACTTCATGAAAGACTCTTCATTGATTAGTGGTTCCAAATCAAGCTTCTTACAAAGTGATTCATCCTTGTTTGATTAGAAGCTTGAAGAGCTTGACATATGTTCAAACAGGCTAAATATGGATATCATGATTAGAAAGTGGAATAACTTCTTCAATATAACTCTTATGAGATTTATTCAACTTCATGAAAGACTCTTCATTGATTAGTGGTTCCAAATCAAGCTTCTTACAAAGTGATTCATCCTTGTTTGATTAGAAGCTTGAAGAGCTTGACATATGTTCAAACAGGCTAAATATGGATATCATGATTAGAAAGTGGAATAACTTCTTCAATATAACTCCTATGAGATTTATTCAACTTCATGAAAGACTCTTCATTGATTAGTGGTTCCAAATCAAGCTTCGTACAAAGTGATTCATCCTTGTTTGATTAGAAGCTTGAAGAACTTTCCATATGTCCAAACAGGCTAAACATGGATATCCTTATTAGAAAGTGGAATAACTTCTTCAACATAACTCCTATGAAATTTATTCAACTTCATGAAAGACTCTCCACTGAATAAAAGTTCCAAATCAAGCTTCTTACATGGTGATTCATCCTGTTATGATTAGAAGCTTGAAGAACTTGCCATATGTCCAAACAAGCTAAACATGGATATCCTTATTTAAAAGTGGAATAACTTCTTTAACATAACTCCTATGGGATTTATTCAACTTTATGAAAGACTCTCCACTGATTAATGGTTCCAAATCAAGTTTCTTACATAGTGATTCATCATGTTTTGATTAGAAGCTTGAAGAACTTGCCATATGTCCAAACATGCTAAATATAGATATCCTGATTAGAAAGTGGAATAGCTTTTTGAACATAACTCCTATGGAATTTATTCAACTTCATGAAAGACTGTCCACTGATTAATGGTTCCAAATCAAGCTTCTTACATAGTGATTCATCATGGTTCGATTAGAAGCTTGAAGAACTTGACGTATGTCCAAACATGCTAAACATGGATATCAGGATTAGAAAGTGGAATAACTTCTTCAACATAACTCCTACGAGATTAATTGTAATTCATGAAAGACTCTCCACTGATTAATGGTTTAAAATCAACCTTCTTACATAGTGATTGATCCTTGTTCGATTAGAAGATTGAAGTACTTGCCATTTGTTCAAACAGGACAAACATGGATATCCTTATTAGAAAGTGGAATAACTTCTTCGACATAACTCCTATGGGATTTATTCAACTTTATGAAAGACTCTCCACTGATTAGTGGTTACAAATCAAGCTTCTTACATAGTGATTCATCCTGGTTCAATTAGAATCTCGAAGAACATGCCATATGTCCAAACAGGCTAACCATGGATATCATGATTAGAAAGTGGAATAACTTCTTCAACATAACTCCTATGAGATTTATTCAACTTCATGAAAGACTCTTCATTGATTAGTGGTTCCAAATCAAGCTTCTTACAAAGTGATTCATCCTTGTTTGATTAGAAGCTTGAAGAACTTGACATATGTTCAAACAGGCTAAATATGGATATCATGATTAGAAAGTGGAATAACTTCTTCAATATAACTCCTATGAGATTTATTCAACTTCATGAAAGACTCTTCATTGATTAGAGGTTCCAAATCAAGCTTCGTACAAAGTGATTCATCCTTGTTTGATTAGAAGCTTGAAGAACATGCCATATGTCCACAGGCTAAACATGGATATCATGATTATAAAGTGGAATAACTTCTTCAACATAACTCCTATGAGATTTATTCAACTTCATGAAAGAATCTTCATTGATTAGTGGTTCCAAATCAAGCTTCTTACAGAGTGATTCATCCTTGTTTGATTAGAAGCTTGAAGAACTTGACATATGTTTAAACAGGCTAAATATGGATATCATGATTAGAAAGTGGAATAACTTCTTCGATATAACTCCTATGAGATTTATTCAACTTCATGAAAGACTCCACTGATTAATGGTTCCAAATCAAGATTCTTACATAGTGATTCATCCTGGTTCGATTAGAAGCTTGAAGAACTTGTCATATGTCAAAACAGGCTATACATGGATATCCTTATTTGAAAGTGGATTAACTTCTTCAACATAACTCCTATGGGATTTATTCAACTTCAAGAAAGATTCTCCACTGATTAATGGTTCCAAATCAAGCTTCTTACATAGTGATTCATCATATTTTGATTAGAAGCTTGAAGAACTTGTCATATGTCCAAACAAGCTAAAAATGGATATCCTTATTAAAAAGTGGAATAACTCCTTTAACATAACTCCTATGGGATTTTATTCAACTTTATGAAATACTCTTCACTGATTAATGATTCCAAATCAAGCTTGTTACATAGTGATTCATCCTGGTTCGATTAGAATCTT
>MU106737.1:32251-72002 GCA_012274485.2 Sinapis alba
ATGAAAGACTCTCCACTGATTAATGGTTCCAAATCAAGCTTCTTATATAGTAATTCATCCTGGTTCGATTAGAAGATTAAGAACTTGTCATATGTCCAAACAGGCTAAACAAGGTTATCCTTATTAGAAAGTGGAATAACTTCTTCGACATAACTCCTATGGGTTTTATTTAATTCTATGAAAGACTCTCCACTGATTAATGGTTCCAAATCAAGCTTCGTACATAGTGGTTCATCCTGGTTCGATTAGAAGCTTGAAGAACTTGCCATATGTTTAAACATGCTAAATATGAATATCATGATTAGAAAGTGGAATAAATTCTTCAACAGAACTCCTATCAGAATTATTCAACTTCATGAAAAACTCTTCACTGATTAATGATTCCAAATCAAGCCTCTTACAAAGTGATTCATCCTTGTTCGATTAGAAGCTTGAATAACTTGCCATATGTCCACAAAGGATAAACATGGATATCATGATTAGAAAGTGGAATAACTTCTTCAACATAGCTCGTATGGGATTTATTCAACTTCATGAAAGACTCTCCACTGATTAATGGTTCCAAATCAAGCTTCTTATATAGTGATTCATCCTGGTTAGATTAGAAGATTAAGAACTTGCCATATCTCCAAACATGCTTAACAAGGATATCCTTATAAGAAAGTGGAATAACTTCTTCGACATAACTCCTATGGGTTTTATTCAACTTTATGAAAGACTCTCCACTGATTAATGGTTCCAAATCAAGCTTCTTACATAGTGGTTCATCCTGGTTCGATTAGAAGCTTGAATAACTTGCCATTTTCCAAACAGACTAAACATGGATATCCTGATTAGAAAGTGGAATAACTTTTTGAACATAACTCCTATGGGATTTATTCAACTTCATGAAAAACTCTCCACTGATTAATAGTTCCAAATCAAGCTTCTTACATAATGATTTATCCTTGTTCGATTAGAACTTGAAGAACTTGCCATATGTCCAAACAGGCTAAAGATGGATATCCTTATTAGAGAGTGGAATAACTTCTTAAACATAACTCCTATGGGATTTATTCAACTTCATGAAAGACTCTTCACTGATTAATGGTTCCAAATCAAGCTTCTTACAAAGTGATTCATCCTGGTTCGATTAGAATCTTGAAGAACTTGCCATATGTTTAAACATGCTAAACATGGATATCATGATTAGAAAGTGGAATAAATTCTTCAACAAAACTCCTATGAGATTTATTCAAATTCATGAAAGACTCTTCACTGATTAATGTTCCAAATCAAGCCTCTTACAAAGTGATTCATCCTTGTTCGATTAGAAGCTTGAAGAACTTGCCATATATCCAAACATGCTGAACATGGATATCAAGATAAGAAAGTGGAATAACTTTTTGAACATAACTCCTATGGGATTTGGTCAACTTCTTGAAAGACTGTCCACTGATTAGTGGTTTCAAATCAAGCTTCTTACATAGTGATTCAACCTGGTTCGATTAGAAGCTTAAAGAACACTACATATGTCCAAACAGGCTAAACATGGATATCATGATTAGAAAGTGGAATAACTTCTTCAACATAACTCCTACGAGATTAATTCAACTTCATGAAAGACTCTACAGTGATTAATGGTTTGAAATCAACCTTCTTACATAGTGATTCATCCTTGTTCGATTATAAGATTGAAGAACTTGCCATATGTTCAAACAGGCTAAACATGGATATCCTTGTTAGAAAGTGGAATAACTTCTTCGACATAACTCCTATGGGATTTATTCAACTTTATGAAAGACTCTCTACTTATTAATGGTTTCAAATCAAGCTTCTTACATAGTGATTCATCCTGGTTCGATTAGAAGCTTGAAGAACTTGCCATATGTCCAAAAAGGCTAAACATGGATATCCTTATTAGAAAGTGGAATAACTTCTTCAACATAACTCCTATGAGATTTATTAAACTTCATGAAAGACTCTCCACTGAATAAAGGTTCCAAATCGAGCTTCTTACATAGTGATTCATCATGTTTTGATTAGAAGCTTAAGGAACTTGCCATATGTCCAAACAAGCTAAACGTGGATATCCTTATTAGAAAGTGGAATATCTTCTTTAACATAACTCCTATGGGATTTATTCAACTTTATGAAAGACTCTCCACTGATTAATGTTTCCAAATCAAGCTTCTTACATAGTGATTCATCCTGGTTTCATTAAAAGCTTGAAGAACTTGTCATATGTCCAAACAGGCTAAACATGGATATCATGATTGGAAAGTGGAAAAACTTCTTCAACATAACTCCTATGAGATTTATTCAACTTCATGAAAGACTCTTCACTGATTAATGGTTCCAAATAAAGCCTCTTACATAGTGATTCATCCTGGTTCGATTAGAATCTTGAAGAACTTGCCATATGTTTAAACATGCTAAATATGGATATCATTATTAGAAACTGCAATAAATTCTTCAACAGAACTCCTATGGGATTTATTCAACTTAATGAAAGACTCTCCACTGATTAATGATTCCAAATCAAGCCTCTTACAAAGTGATTCATCCCTGTTCGATTAGAAGCTTGAAGAACTTGCCATATGTTTAAACATGCTAAACATGGATATCATGATTATAAAGTGGATTACCTTCTTCAACATAGCTCCTATGGGAGTTATTCAACTTCATGAAAGACTCTCCACTGATTAATGGTTTCAAATCAAGCTTCTTACAAAGTGATTCATCCTTGTTCGATTAGAAGTTTAATAACTTGCCATATGTCCAAACATGCTAAACATGGATATCAAGATTAGAAAGTGGAATAACTTCTTTATCATAGCTCCTATGGGATTTAGTCAACTTCATGAAAGACTGTCCACTGATTAGTGGTATTAAATCAAGCTTCTTTCAAAGTGATTCATCCTTGTTCGATTAGAATTTTAATAACTTGCCATATGTCCAAACATGCTAAACATGGATATCAAGATTAGAAATTGGAATAACTTCTTCAACATAGCTCCTATGGGATTTAATCAACTTTATGAAAGACTCTCCACTGATTAATGGTTCCAAATCAAGCTTCTTACATAGTGATTCATCCTGGTTTGATTAGAAGCTTGAAGAACTTGCCATATGTCTAACCAGGCTAAACATGGATATCATTATTAGAAAGTGGAATAACTTCTTCAACATAACTCCTACGAGATTAATTCAACTTCATGAAAGACTCTCTACTGATTAATGGTTTCAAATCAACCTTCTTACATAGTGATTCATCCTTGTTCGATTAAAAGCTTGAAGAAATTGCCATATGTCCAAACAGGCTAAACAAGGATATCCTGATTAGAAAGTGGAATAACTTCTTCAACATAACTTCTATGAGATTTATTAAACTTCATGAAAGACTCTCCACTGAATAATAGTTCCAAATCAAGCTTGTTACATAGTGATTCAACCTTGTTCGATCAAAAGCTTGAAGAACTTGGCATATGTCTAAACCGGCTAAACATGGATATCTTTATTTGAAAGTGAATTAACTTCTTCAACATAACTCCTATGGGATTTATTCAACTTTATGAAAGACTCTCCACCGATTAATGGTTCCAAATCATGCTTCTTACATAGTGGTTCATCCTGGTTCGATTAGAAGCTTGAATAACTTGCCATATGTCCAAACATGCTAAACATGGATATCATGATTAGAAAGTGGAAGAACTTCTTCAACATAACTCCTATGAGATTTATTCAACTTCATGAAAACCTCTCCACTGATTAATAGTTCCAAATCAAGCTTCTTACATAGTGATTAATCCTGGTTCGGTTAGAAGCTTGAAGAACTTGCCATATGTCCAAACAAGCTAAACATGGATATCCTTATTAGAAAGTGGAATAACTTCTTCAACAAAACTCCTATGAGATTTATTCAACTTAATTAAAGACTCTCCACTGATTAATGGTTCCAAATCAAGCTTCTGACATAGTGATTCATCCTTGTTCGATTAGAACTTGAAAAACTTGCCATATGTCCAAACAGGCTAAACATGGATATCCTTATTAGAAAGTGGAATAACTTCTTCAACATAACTTCTATGGGAATTATTAAACTTCATGAAATATTCTACACTGATTAATGGTTCCAAATCAAGCTTCTTACATAGTGATTCATCCTGGTTCGATTAGAAGCTTGAAGAACTTGCCATATGTCTAAACAGGCTAAACAAGGATATCCTTCTTAGAAAGTGGATTAATTTCTTCAACATAACTCCTATGGGATTTATTCAACTTCATGAAAGACTCTCCACTAATTAATGGTTCCAAATCAAGCTTCTTACATAGTGATTCATCCTGGTTCAATTAGAAGCTTGAAGAACTTGTCATATCTCCAAACAGGCTAAACATGGATATCATGATTAGAAAGTGGAATAACTTCTTCAACATAACTCCTATGAGATTTATTCAACTTCATAAAAGACTCTTCACTGATTAATGGTTCCAAATCAAGCTTCTTACATAGTGATTCATCCTGGTTCGATTAGAATCTTGAAGAACTTGCCATATGTTTAAACATGCTAAATATGGATATCATGATTAGAAAGTGAAATAACTTCTTCAACATAACTCCTATGGGATTTATTCAACTTCATGAAAGACTCTCCACTAATTAATGGTTCCAAATCAAGTTTCTTACATAGTGGTTCATCCTGGTTCGATTAGAAGCTTGAATAACATGCCATATGTCCAAACATGCTAAACATGGATATCATGATTAGAAAGTGGAATAACTTCTTCAACATAGCTACTATGGGAGTTATTCAACTTCATGAAAGACTCTCCACTGATTAATGGTTCCAAATCAAGCTTCTTACATAGTGATTCATCATGGATCGATTAGAAGCTTGAAGAACTTGTCATATGTCCAAACATGCTAAATATGGATATCCTGATTAGAAAGTAGAATAAATTTTCGAACATAACTCCTATGAGATTTATTCAACTTCATTAAAGACTGTCCACTGATTAATGGTTCCAAATCGAGCTTCTTACATAGTGATTTGTCCTGGTTTGATTAAGAGCTTGAAGAACTTGACATATGTCCAAACATGCTAAACGTGGATATCATGATTAGAAAGTGGAATCACTTCTTCAACATAACTCCTACGAGATTAATTCAACTTTATGAAAGACTCTCTACTGATTAATGGTTTCAAATCAACCTTCTTTCATAGTGATTCATCCTTGTTCGATTAAAAGATTGAAGAATTTTCCATATGTTCAAACATGCTAAACATGGACATCCTTGTTAGAAAGTGGAATAACTTCTTCGACATAACTCCTATGGGATTTATTCAACTTTATGAAACTCTCTACTGATTAATGGTTTCAAATCAAGCTTCTTACATAGTGATTCATCCTGGTTCAATTAGAAGCTTGAAGAAATTGTCATATGTCCAAACAGGCTAAACAAGGATATCCTGATTAGAAAGTGGAATAACTTTTTCAACATAACTCCTATGAGATTTATTAAACTTCATGAAAGACTCTCCACTGAATAATAGTTCCAAATCAAGCTTGTTACATAGAGATTCAACCTTGTTCGATCAAAAGCTTGAAGAACTTGGCATATGTCTAAACCGGCTAAACATGGATATCTTTATTTGAAAGTGGATTAACTTCTTCAACATAACTCCTATGAGATTTATTCAACTTCATGAAAGACTCTCCACCGATTAATGGTTCCAAATCATGCTTCTTACATAGTGGTTCATCCTGGTTTGATTAGAAGCTTGAATAACTTGCCATATGTCCAAACATGCTAAACATGGATATCATGATTAGAAAGTGGAAGAACTTCTTCAACATAACTCCTATGAGATTTATTCAACTTCATGAAAACCTCTCCACTGATTAATGGTTCCAAATCAAGCTTCTTACATAGTGATTCATCCTGGTTCGATTAGAAGCTTGAAGAACTTGCCATATGTCCAAACAGGCTAAACAAGGATATCCTTCTTAGAAAGTGGATTAATTTCTTCAACATAACTCCTATGGGATTTATTCAACTTCATGAAAGACTCTCCACTAATTAATGGTTCCAAATCAAGCTTCTTACAGAGTGATTCATCCTGGTTCAATTAGAAGCTTGAAGAACTTGTCATATCTCCAAACAAGCTAAAGATGGATATCATGATTAGAAAGTGGCATAACTTCTTCAACATAACTCCTATGAGATTTATTCAACTTCATAAAAGACTCTTCACTGATTAATGGTTCCAAATCAAGCTTCTTTCATAGTGATTCATCCTGGTTCGATTAGAATCTTGAAGAACTTGCCATATGTTTAAACATGCTAAATATGGATATCATGATTAGAAAGTGGAATAACTTCTTCAACATAACTCCTATGGGATTTATTCAACTTTATGAAAGACTCTCCACTAATTAATGGTTCAAATCAAGCTTCTTACATAGTGGTTCATCCTGGTTCGGTTAGAAGCTTGAATAACTTGCCATATGTCCAAACATGCTAAACATGGATATCATGATTAGAAAGTGGAATAACTTCTTCAACATAGCTACTATGGGAGTTATTCAACTTCATGAAAGACTCTCCACTGATTAATGGTTCCAAATCAAGCTTCTTACATAGTGATTCATCATGGATCGATTAGAAGCTTGAAGAACTTGTCATATGTCCAAACATGCTAAATATGGATATCCTGATTAGAAAGTGGAATAAATTCTTGAACATAACTCCTATGGGATTTATTCAACTTCATTAAAGACTGTCCACTGATTAATGGTTCCAAATCGAGCTTCTTACATAGTGATTTGTCCTGGTTTGATTAAGAGCTTGAAGAACTTGACATATGTCCAAACATGCTAAACATGGATATCAAATCAACATAACTCCTACGAGATTAATTCAATTTCATGAAAGACTCTCTACTGATTAATGGTTTCAAATCAACATTCTTACATAGTTATTCATCCTTGTTCGATTAAAAGATTGAAGAATTTGCCATATGTTCAAACATGCTAAACATGGATATCCTTGTTAGAAAGTGGAATAACTTCTTCGACATAACTCCTATGGGATTTATTCAACTTTATGAAAGACTCTCTACTGATTAATGGTTTCAAATCAAGCTTCTTACATAGTGATTCATCCTGGTTCGATTAGAAGCTTGAAGAACTTGCCATATGTCCAAAAAGGCTAAACATGGATATCCTTATTAGAAAGTGGAATAACTTCTTCAACATAACTCCTATGAGATTTATTAAACTTCATGAAAGACTCTCCACTGAATAAAGGTTCCAAATCAAGCTTCTTACATAGTGATTCATCATGTTTTGATTAGAAGCTTAAAGAACTTGCCATATGTCCAAACAAGCTAAACGTGAATATCCTTATTAGAAAGTGGAATATCTTCTTTAACATAACTCCTATGGGATTTATACAACTTTATGAAAGACTCTCCACTGATTAATGTTTCCAAATCAAGCTTCTTACATAGTGATTCATCCTGGTTCGATTAAAAGCTTGAAGAACTTGTCATATGTCCAAACAGGCTAAACATGGATATCATGATTAGAAAGTGGAAAAACTTCTTCAACATAACTCCTATGAGATTTTTTTAACTTCATGAAAGACTCTTCACTGACTAATGGTTCCAAATCAAGCCTCTTACATAGTGATTCATCCTGGTTCGATTAGAATCTTGAAGAACTTGCCATATGTTTAAACATGCTAAATATGGATATCATGATTAGAAAGTGCAATAAATTATTCAACAGAACTCCTATGGGATTTATTCAACTTCATGAAAGACTCTCCACTGATTAATGATTCCAAATCAAGCCTCTTACAAAGTGATTCATCCTTGTTCGATTAGAAGCTTGAAGAACTTGCCATATGTTTAAACATGCTAAACATGAATATCATGATTATAAAGTGGATTACCTTCTTCAACATAGCTCCTATGGGAGTTATTCAACTTCATGAAAGACTCTCCACTGATTAATGGTTTCAAATCAAGCTTCTTACAAAGTGATTCATCCTTGTTCGATTAGAAGTTTAATAACTTGCCATATGTCCAAACATGCTAAACATGGATATCAAGATTAGTATGTGGAATAACTTCTTCAACATAGCTCCTATGGGATTTATTCAACTTTATGAAAGACTCTCCACTGATTAATGGTTCCAAATCAAGCTTCTTACATAGTGATTCATCCTGGTTTGATTAGAAGCTTGAAGAACTTGCCATATGTCTAACCAGGCTAAATATGGATATCATGATTAGAAAGTGGAATAACTTCTTCAACATAAATCCTATGGGATTTATTCAACTTCATGAAGGACTCTTACTGATTAATGGTTCCAAATCAAGCTTCTTACAAAGTGATTCGTCCTTGTTTGATTAGATGTGAAGAACTTGCCATATGTCCAAACCGGCTAAATATGGATTTCATAATTAGAAACTGGAATAACTTCTTCAACATAACTCTGATGGGATTTATTCAACTTCATGAAAGAATCTCCACTGATTAATTGTTCCAAATCATGCTTCTTACATAGTGGTTCATCCTGGTTCGATTAGAAGCTTCAATAACTTGCCATATGTCCAAACATGCTAAACATGGATATCATGATTAGAAAGTGGAAGAACTTCTTCAACATAACTCCTATAAGATTTATTCAACTTCATGAAAACCTCTCCACTGATTAATGGTTCCAAATCAAGCTTCTTACATAGTGATTAATCCAGGTTCGGTTAGAAGCTTCAATAACGTTCCATATGTCCAAACAAGCTAAACATGGATATCCTTATTAGAAAGTAGAATAACTTCTTCAACAAAACTCCTATGGTATTTATTCAACTTAATGAAAGACTCTCCACTGATTAATGGTTCCAAATCAAGCTTCCGACATAGTGATTCATCCTTGTTCGATTAGAACGTGAAGAACTTGCCATATGTCCAAACAAGCTGAACATGGATATCCTTATTAGAAAGTGGAATAACTTCTTCAACATAACTCCTATGGGATTTATTAAACTTCATGAAATATTTTCCACTGATTAATGGTTCCAAATCAAGCTTCTTACATAGTGGGTCATCCTGGTTTGATAAGAAGCTTGACGAACTTGCCATATGTCCAAACAAGCTAAACAAGGATATCCTTATTAGAAAGTGGATTAACTTCTTCAACATAACCCCTATGGGATTTATTCAACTTCATGAAGACTCTCCACTAATTAATAGTTCCAAATCAAGCTTCTTACCTAGTGGTTCATCCTGGTTCGATTAGAAGCTTGAATAACTTGCCATATGTCCAAACATGCTAAGCATGGATATCATGATTAGAAAGTGGAATAACTTCTTCAACATAGCTCCTATGGGAGTTGTTCAACTTCATGAAAGACTCTCCACTGATTAATGGTTCCAATTCAAGCTTCTTACATAGTGATTCATCCTTGTTCGATTAGTACTTGAAGACCTTGCCAAATGTTCAAACAGGCTAAACTTGGATATCCTTATTAGAAAGTGGAAAAACTTCTTCAACATAACTCCTATGGGATTTATTAAACTTTATGAAAGAGACTCTTCATTGATTAATGGTTCCAAATCAAGCTTCTTATATACTGGTTCATCCTGGTTCGATTAGAAGCTTGAAGAACTTGTCATATGTCCAAACATGCTAAATATGGATATCCTAATTAGAAAGTGGAATAATGTTTTGAACTTAACTCCTATGGGATTTATTCAACTTCATGAAAGACTCTCCACTGATTAATGGTTCAAAATCAAGCTTCTTACATAGTGATTCATCCTGGTTCGTTTAGAAGCTTCAAGAACTTGCCATATGTTTAAACATGCTAAACATGGATATCATGATTAGAAAGTGGATTACCTTCTTCAACATAGCTCCTATGGGAGTTATTCAACTTCATGAAAGACTCTCCACTGATTAATTGTTCCAAATCAAGCTTCTTACATAGTGATTCATCCTTGTTTGATTAGAACTTGAAGAACTTGCAATATGTCCAAACAGGTTAAACATGGATATCCTTATTAGAAAGTGGAATAACTTCTTCAACATAAATCCTATGGGATTTATTAAACTTCATGAAAGACTCTTCACTGATTAATGGTTCCAAATCAAGCTTCTTACAAAGTGATTCATCCTTGTTCGATTAGAAGCATGAATAACTTGCCATATGTCCAAACATGTTAAACATGCATATCAAGATTAGAAAGTGGAATAAGTTCTTCAACATAGCTCCTATGGGATTTATTCAACTTTATGAAAGACTCTCCACTGATTAAGGTTCCAAATCAAGCTTCTTAGATAGTGATTCATCCTGGTTTGATTAGAAGCTTGAAGAACTTGCCATATGTCAAAACAGGCTAAACATGGATATCATGATTAGAAAGTGGAATAACTTCTTCAACATAACTCCTATGGGATTTATTCAACTTCATGAAGGACTCTTCACTGATTAATGGTTCCAAATCAAGCTTCTTACAAAGTGATTCATCCTGGTTTGATTAGATGTGAAGAACTTGCCGTATGTCCAAACCGGCTAAATATGGATATCATAATTAGAAAGTGGAATATCTTCTTCAACATAACTCTGATGAGATTTATTCAACTTCATGAAAGACTCTCCACTGATTAATGGTTCCAAATCAAGCTTCTTACATAGTGATTCACCCTGGTTCAATTAGAAGCTTGTAGAACTTGCTATATGTCCAAACAGGCTAAACATGGATATCCTGATTAGAAAGTGGAATAACTTCTTCAACATAACTCCTATGAGATTGAGATTTATTAAACTTCATTAAAGACTCTCCACTGAATAATAGTTTCAAATCAAGCTTCTTACATAGTGATTCATCCTTGTTCGATCAAAAGCTTAAAAAACTTGTCATATGTCTAAACAGGCTAAACATAGATATCATGATTAGAAAGTGGAGTAACTTCTTCAACATAACTCCTATGAGATTTATTCAACTTCATGAAAGACTCTCCACTGATTAATGGTTCCAAATCAAGCTTCTTACATAGTGATTCATCCTGGTTCGATTAGAAGCTTGAAGAACTTGTCATATGTTCAAACAGTCTAAACATGGATATCCTTATTAGAAAGTGGAATAACTTCTTCAACATAACTCCTATGAGATTTATTCAACTTCATGAAAGAATATCCACTGATTAATGGTTCCAAATAAAGCTTCTTACATAGTGATTCATCCTGGTTCGATTAGAATCTTGAAGAACTTGTCATATGTCCAAACAGGCTAAACATGGATATCCTTATTTGAAAGTGGATTAACTTCTTCAACATAACTCCTATGGGATTTATTCAACTTCATGAAAGACTCTCCACTGATTAATGGTTCCAAATCATGCTTCTTACATAGTGGTTCATCCTGGTCCGATTAGAAGCTTTAATAACTTGCCATATATCCAAACATGCTAAACATGGATATCATGATTAAAAAGTGGAATAACTTCTTCAACATAACTCCTATGAGATTTATTCAAGTTCATGAAAGACTCTCCACTGATTAATGGTTCCAAATCAAGCTTCTTACATAGTGGTTCATCCTGGTTCGATTAGAAGCTTGAAGAACTTGTCATATGTCCAAACTTGCTAAATATGGATATCCTGATTAGAAAGTTGAATATCTTTTTGAACATAACTCCTATGGGATTTATTCAACTTCATGAAAGACTCTCCACTGATTAATGGTTCCAAATCAAGCTTCTTACATAGTAATTCATCCTTGTTCGATTAGAACTTGAAGAACTTGCCATATGTCCAAACAAGCTAAACATGGATATCCTTATTAGAAAGTGGAATAACTTCTTCAACATAACTCCTATGAGATTTATTCAACTTCACGAAAGAATCTCCACTGATTAATGGTTCCAAATGAAGCTTCTTACATAGTGATTCATCCTGGTTCGATTAGAATCTTGAAGAACTTGTCATATGTCCAAACAGGCTAAACATGGATATCCTTATTTGAAAGTGGATTAACTTCTTTAACATAACTCCTATGGGATTTATTCAACTTCATGAAAGACTCTCCACTGATTAATGGTTCCAAATCATGCTTCTTACATAGTGGTTCATCCTGGTTCAATTAGAAGCTTTAATAACTTGCCATATATCCAAACATGCTAAACATGGATATCATGATTAAAAAGTGGAATAACTTCTTCAACATAACTCCTATGAGATTTATTCAACTTCATGAAAGACTCTCCCCTGATTAATGGTTCCAAATCAAGCTTATTACATAGTGATTCATCCTGGGTCGATTAGAAGCTTGAAGAACTTGCCATATGTTTAAACATGCTAAACATGGATATCATGATTAGAAAGTGGATTACCTTCTTCAACATGGCTCCTATGGAAGTTATTCAAGTTCATGAAAGACTCTCCACTGATTATTGGTTCCAAATCAAGCTTCTTACATAGTGATTTATCCTTGTTCAATTAGAACTTGAAGAACTTCCCATATGTCCAAACAGGCTAAACACGGATATCCTTATTAGAAAGTGGGATAACTTCTTCAACATAACTCCTATGGGATTTATTCAAGTTCATGAAAGACTCTCCACTGATTAATGGTTCCAAATCAAGCTTCTTACATAGTGGTTCATCCTGGTTCGATTAGAAGCTTGAAGAACTTGTCATATGTCCAAACTTGCTAAATATGGATATCCTGATTAGAAAGTGGAATATATTTTTGAACATAACTCCTATGGGATTTATTCAACTTCATGAAAGACTCTCCACTGATTAATGGTTCCAAATCAAGCTTCTTACATAGTAATTCATCCTTGTTCGATTAGAACTTGAAGAACTTGCCATATGTCAAAACAAGCTAAACATGGATATCCTTATTAGAAAGTGGAATAACTTCTTCAACATAACTCCTATGGGATTTATTAAACTTTATGAAAGACTCTCCACTGATTAATGGTTCCAAATCAAGCTTCTTACAAAGTGATTCATCCTTGTTCGATTAGAAGCTTGAATAACTTGCCATATGTCCAGACATGCTAAACATGGATATCAAGATTAGAAAGTGGAATAACTTCTTAAACATAGCTCCTATGGGGCTTATTAAACTCTAAGAAAGACTCTCCACTGATTAATCGTTCTAAATCAAGCTTCTTACATAGTGATTCATCCTGGGTTGATTAGAAGCTTGAATAACTTGCCATATGTCCAAACAGGCTGAACATGGATATCATGATTAGAAAGTGGAATAACTTCTTCAACATAACTCCTATGGGATTTATTCAACTTCATGAAAGACTCTCCACTGATTAATGGTTCCAAATCATGCTTCTTACATATTTGTTCATCCTGGTTCGATTAGAAGCTTGAATAACTTGCCATATGTCCAAACAGGCTAAACATGGATATCATGATTAGAAAGTGGAATAACTTCTTCAACATAACTCCTATGGGAGTTATTAAACTTTATGAAAGACTCTCCAATAATCAATGGTTCCAAATCAAGCTTCTTACATAGTGGTTTATCCTGGTTCGATTAGAAGCTTGAAGAACTTGTCATATGTCCAAACTTGCTAAATATGGATATCCTGATTAGAAAGTGGAATATCTTTTTTAACATAACTCCTATGGGATTTATTCAACTTCATGAAAGACTCTACACTGATTAATGGTTCCAAATCAAGCTTCTTACATAGTGATCCATCCTGGTTCGATTAGAAGCTTGAAGAACTTGCCATATGTTTAAACATGCTAAACATGGATATCATGATTAGAAAGTAGATTACCTTCTTCAACATGGCTCCTATGGAAGTTATTCAAGTTCATGAAAGACTCTCCACTGATTAATGGTTCCAAATCAAGCTTCTTACATAGTGATTCATCCTTGTTCGATTAGAACTTGAAGAAATTGCCATATGTCCAAACAGGCTAAACACGGATATCCTTATTAGAAAGTGGAATAACTTCTTCAACATAACTCCTATGGGATTTATTCAAGTTCATGAAAGACTCTCCACTGATTAATGGTTCCAAATCAAGCTTCTTACATAGTGGTTCATCCTGGTTCGATTAGATGTTTGAAGAACTTGTTTTATGTCCAAACTTGCTAAATATGGATATCCTGATTAGAAAGTGGAATATCTTTTTGAACATAACTCCTATGAGATTTATTCAACTTCATGAAAGACTCTTCACTGATTAATGGTTCCAAATCAAGCTTCTTACAAAGTGATTCATCCTTGTTCGATTAGAAGCTTGAAGAACTTGCCATATGTCCAAACATGCTAAACATGGATATCCTTATTTGAAAGTGGATTAACTTCTTCAACATAACTCCTATGGGATTTATTCAAGTACATGAAAGTCTCTCCACTGATTAATGGTTCCAAATCAGGCTTCTTACATAGTGGTTCATCCTGGTTCGATTAGAAGCTTAAAAAACTTGCTATATGTCCAAACATGCTAAACATGGATATCATGATTAGAAAGTGGAATAACTTCTTCAACATAGCTCCTATGGGAGTTATTCAACTTAATGAAAGAATCTCCACTGATTAATGGTTCCAAATCAAGCTTCTTACATAGTAATTCATCCTTGTTCGATTAGAACTTGAAGAACTTGCCATATGTCCAAACAAGCTAAACATGGATATCCTTATTAGAAAGTGGAATAACTTCTTCAACATAACTCCTATGGGATTTATTAAACTTTATGAAAGAGTCTCCAGTGATTAATGGTTCCAAATCAAGCTTCTTACAAAGTGATTCATCCTTGTTCGATTAGAAGCTTGAATAACTTGCCATATGTCCAGACATGCTAAACATGGATATCAAGATTAGAAAGTGGAATAACTTCTTCAACATAGCTCCTATGGGACTTATTCAACTTTATGAAAGACTCTCCACTGATTAATCGTTCTAAATCAAGCTTCTTAAATAGTGATTCATCCTGGGTTGATTAGAAGCTTGAATAACTTGCCATATATCCAAACAGGCTAAACATGGATATCCTTATTAGAAAGTGGAAAAAGTTCTTCAACATAACTCCTATGGGATTTATTAAACTTTATGAAAGAGACTCTCCATTGATTAATGGTTCCAAATCAAGCTTCTTATATACTGGTTCATCCTGGTTCGATTAGAAGCTTGAAGAACTTGTCATATGTCCAAACATGCTAAATATGGATATCCTAATTAGAAAGTGGAATAACTTCTTCAACATAACTCCTATGGGATTTATTCAAGTTCATGAAAGACTCTCCACTGATTAATGGTTCCAAATCAAGCTTCTTACATAGTGGTTCATCCTGGTTCGATTAGATGCTTGAAGAACTTGTTTTATGTCCAAACTTGCTAAATATGGATATCCTGATTAGAAAGTGGAATATCTTTTTGAACATAACTCCTATGAGATTTATTCAACTTCATGAAAGACTCTTCACTGATTAATGGTTCCAAATCAAGCTTCTTACAAAGTGATTCATCCTTGTTCGATTAGAAGCTTGAAGAACTTGCCATATGTCCAAACATGCTAAACATGGATATCCTTATTTGAAAGTGGATTAACTTCTTCAACATAACTCCTATGGGATTTATTCAACTTCATGAAAGACTCTCCACTGATTAATGGTTCAAAATCAACCTTCTTACATAGTGATTCATCCTGGTTCGTTTAGAAGCTTCAAGAACTTGCCATATGTTTAAACATGCTAAACATGGATATCATGATTAGAAAGTGGATTACCTTCTTCAACATAGCTCCTATGGGAGTTATTCAACTTCATGAAAGACTCTCCACTGATTAATTGTTCCAAATCAAGCTTCTTACATAGTGATTCATCCTTGTTTGATTAGAACTTGAAGAACTTGCAATATGTCCAAACAGGCTAAACATGGATATCCTTATTAGAAAGTGGAATAACTTCTTCAACATAACTCCTATGGGATTTGTTAAACTTTATGAAAGACTCTCCACTGATTAATGGTTCCAAATCAAACTTCTTACATAGTGGTTCATCCTGGTTCGATTAGAAGCTTGAATAACTTGCCATATGTCCAAACATGCTAAACATGGATATCAAGATTAGAAAGTGAAATAACTTCTTCAACATAACTCCTATACATAACTCCTATGGGATTTATTCAACTTTACAAAAGACTCTCCACTGATTAATGGTTCCAAATCAAGCTTCTTACATAGTGATTCATCCTGGTTTGATTAGAAGCTTGAAGAACTTGCCATATGTCCAAACAGGCTAAACTTGGATATCATGATTAGAAAGTGCAATAACTTCTTCAACATAACTCCTATGGGATTTATTCAACTTCATGAAGGACTCTTCACTGATTAATGGTTCCAAATCAAGCTTCATACAAAGTGATTCATCCTTGTTTAATTAGAAGTGAAGAACTTGCCATATGTCCAAACCGGCTAAATATGGATATCATATTTAGAAAGTGGAATAGCTTCTTCAACATAACTCTGATTAGATTTATTAAACTTCATGAAAGAGTCTCCACTGATTAATGGTTCCAAATCAAGCTTCTTACATAGTTATTCACCCTGGTTCGATTCAAAGCTTGAAGAACTTTCCATATGTCTAAACAGGCTAAACATGGATATCCTAATTAGAAAGTGGAATAACTTCTTCAACATAAATCCTATGAGATTTATAAACTTCATGAAAGACTCTCCACTGAATAATAGTTCCAAATCAAGTTTCTTACATAGTGATTCATCCTTGTTCGATCAAAAGCTTGAAGAACTTGTCATATGTCTAAACAGGCTAAACATAGATATCATGATTAGAAAGTGGAATAACTTCTTCAACATAACTCCTATGAGATTTATTCAACTTCATGAAAGACTCTCCACTGATTAATGGTTCCAAATCAAGCTTCTTACATAGTTATTCATTCTTGATCGATTAGAAGCTTTAAGAACTTGCCATATGTTCAAACAGCCTAAACATGGATATCCTTATTAGAAAGTGGAATAACTTCTTCAACATAACTCCTATGAGATTTATTCAACTTCATGAAAGACTCTACACTGTTTAATGGTTCCAAGTCAAGCTTCTTACATTGTGATTCATCCTGGTTCGATTAGAAGCTTTAAAAACTTGCCATATGTCCAAACAGGCTAAACATGGATATCTTTATTTGATAGTGGATTAACTTCTTCAACATAAATCCTATGGGATTTATTCAACTTCATGAAAGACCCTCCACTGATAAATGGTTCCAAATCAAGATTGTTACATAGTGATTCATCCTGGTTCGATTAGAAGCTTGAAGAACTTGCCATATGTCCAAACAAGCTAAACATGGATATCTTTATTAGAAAGTGGAATAACTTTTTCAACAAAACTCCTATGGGACTTATTCAACTTAATAAAAGACTCTCCACTGACTAATGGTTCCAAATCAAGCTTCTGACATAGTGGTTCACCCTTGTTCGATTAGAACTTAAAGAACTTTCCATATGTCCAAACATGCTAAACATGGATATCCTTATTAGAAAGTGGAATAACTTATTCAACATAACTCCTATGGAATTTATTAAACTTCATGAAATATTCTCCACTGATTAATGGTTCCAAATCAAGCTTCTTACATAGTGGTTCATCCTGGTTCGATTAGAAGCTTGAAGAACTTGCTATATGTCCAAACAGGCTAAACAAGGATATCCTTATTAGAAAGTGGATTAACTTCTTCAACATAACTCCTATGGGATTTATTCAACTTCATGAAAGACTCTCCACTAAGTAATGGTTCCAAACCAAGCATCTTACATAGTGATTCATCCTGTTTTGATTAGAAGCTTGAAGAACTTACCATATGTTTAAACATGCTAAACATGGATATCATGATTAGAAAGTGGATTACCTTCTTCAACATAGCTCCTATGGGAGTTATTCAACTTCATGAAAGACTCTCCACTGGTTAATGGTTCCAAATCAAGCTTCTTACATAGTGATTCATCCTTGTTCGATTAGAAGCTTGAAGAACTTGCCATATGTCTAAACAGGCTAAACATGGATATCCTTATTAGAATGTGGAATAACTTCTTCAACATAACTACTATGGTATTTATTCAACTTCATGAAAGACTCTTCACTGGTTAATGGTTTCAAATCAAGATTCTTACAAAGTGATTCATCCTTGTTTGATTAGAAGCTTGAATAACTTGCCATATGTCCAAACATGCTATGTAAGAAAGTGGAATAACTTCATCAACATAGCTCCTATGGGATTTATTCAACTTTATGAAAGACTCTCCACTGATTAATGGTTCCAAATCAAGCTTCTTACATAGTGATTCAACCTGGTTTGATTAGAAGCTTGAATAACTTGCCATATGTCCAAACAGGCTAAACATGGATATCATGATTAGAAAGTGGAATAACTTCTTCAACATAACTCCTATGGGATTTATTCAACTTCATGAAGGACTCTTCACTGATTAACGGTTCCAAATCAAGCTTCTTACAAAGTGATTCATCCTTGTTTGATTAGAAGTGAAGAACTTGCCATATGTCCAAATCGGCTAAATATGGATATCATAATTAGAAAGTGGAATAACTTCTTCAACATAACTCTGATGAGATTTATTAAACTTCATGAAAGACTCTCCACTGATTAATGGTTCCAAATCAAGCTTCTTACATAGTAATTCATCCTGGTTCGATTAGAAGCTTGAAAAACTTGCTATATGTCCAAACATGCTAAACATGGATATTCTGATTAGAAAGTGGAATAACTTCTTCAACATAACTTCTATGAAATTTATTAAACTTCATGAAAAATTCTCCACTGAATAATAGTTCCAAATCAAGCTTCTTCCATAGTGATTCATCCTTGTTCGATCAAAAGCTTGAAGAACTTGCCATATGTCTAAACAGGCTAAACATAGATATCATGATTATAAAGTGGAACAACTTCTTCAACATAACTCCTATGAGATTTATTCAACTTCATGAAAGACTCTCCACTGATTAATGGTTATAAATCAAGCTTCTTACATAGTGGTTCATCCTGGTTCTATTAGAAGCTTGAATAACTTGCCATATGTCCAAACATGCTAAACATGGATATCATGATTAGAAAGTGGAATAACTTCTTCAACATAACTACTATGAGACTTATTCAACTTCATGAAAAACTCTCCACTGATTACTTAATGAAAGACTCTCCACTGATTAATGGTTCCAAATCAAGCTTTTGACATAGTGATTCATCCTTGTTTGATTAAAACTTGTAGAACTTGCCATATGTCGAAACATGCTAAACATGGATATCCTTATTCGAAAGTGGAATAACTTCTTCAACATAACTCCTATGGGATTTATTAAACTTCATGAAATATTCTCCACTGATCAATGGTTCCAAATCAAGCTTCTAACACAGTGGTTCATCCTGGTTCGATTAGAAGCTTGAAGAACTTGTCATATGTCCAAACAGCCTAAATATGGATGTCCTGATTAGAAAGTGGAATAAATGTTTGAACATAACTCCTATGGGATTTTTTCACTTCATGAAAGACTCTCCACTGATTAATGGTTCCAAATCAAGCTTTTTACATAGTGATTCAGCCTTGTTCGATTAGAACTTGAAGAACTTGCCATATGTCCAAACAGTCTTAACATGGATATCCTTATTAGAAAGTGGAATAACTTCTTCAACATAACTCCTATGGGATTTATTAAATTTCATGAAAGACTCTCCATTGATTAATGGTTCCAAATCAAGCTTCTTACATAGTGGTTCATCCTGGTTCGATTAGAAGCTTGAAGAACTTGTCATATGTCCAAACAGGCTAAATATGGACATCCTGATTAGAAAGTGGAATAACTTTTTGAACAATAACTCCTATGGGATTTATTCAACTTCATGAAAGACAGTCCACTGATTAATGGTTCCATTATCAAGCTTCTTATATAGTGATTCGTACTGGTTCGATTAGAAGCTTAAGAACTTGCCATATGTCCAAACAGGCTAATCAAGGATATACTTATTAGAAAGTGGAATAACTTCTTCGACATAACTCCTATGAGATTTATTCAACTTTTTGAAAGACTCTCCAATGATTAATGTTTCCAAATCAATCTTCTTACATAGTGATTCATCCTGGTTCGATTAGAATCGTGAAGAACTTGTCATATGTCCAAACATGCTAAATACGGATATCCTGATTAGAAAGTGGAATAACTTTTTGAACATCTCCTATGGGATTTATTCAACTTCATAAAACACTCTCTACTGATTAATGGTTCTGAATCAAGCTTCTTACATAGTGATTCATCCTGGTTTGATTAGAAGCTTGAAGAACTTGCCATATGTTTAAACATGATAAACATGGATATCATGATTAGAAAGTGGATTACTTTCTTCCACATAACTCCTATGGGATTTATTAAACTTCATGAAATATTCTCCACTGATTAATGGTTCCAAATCAAGCTTCTTACATAGTGGTTCTTCCTGGTTCGATCAGAAGCTTGAAGAACTTGCTATATGTCCAAATAGGCTAATCAAGGATATCCTTATTAGAAAGTGGATTAACTTCTTCAACATAACTCCTATGGGATTTATTCAACTTCATGAAAGACTCTCCATTAAGTAATGGTTCCAAATCAAGCATCTTACATAGTGGTTCATCCTGGTTCGATTAGAAGCTTGAATAACTTGCCATATGTCTAAACATGCTAAACATGGATATCATGATTAGAAAGTGGAATAACTTCTTCAACATAGCTCCTATGGGAGTTATTCAACTTCATGAAAGACTCTCCACTGATTAATGGTTCCAAATAAAGCTTCTTACATAGTGATTCATCCTTGTTCGATTAGAACTTGAAGAACTTGCCATATGTACAAACAGGCTAAACATGGATATCGTTATTAGAAAGTGGAATAACTTCTTCAAAAAAAATCCTATGGGATTTATTCAACTTAATGAAAGACTCTCCACTGATTAATGGTTTAAAGTCAAGCTTTTGACATAGTGATTCATCCTTGTTTGATTAGAACTTGTAGAACTTGCCATATGTCGAGACAGGCTAAACATGGATATCCTTATTCGAAAGTGGAATAACTTCTTCAACATAACTCCTATGGGATTTATTAAACTTCATGAAATATTCTCCACTGATCAATGGTTCCAAATCAAGCTTCTAACACAGTGGTTCATCCTGGTTCGATTAGAAGCTTGAAGAACTTGTCATATGTCCAAACAGGCTAAATATGGATATCCTGATTAGAAAGTGGAATAACTTTTTGAACATAACTCCTATGGGATTTATTCAACTTCATGAAAGACTGTCCACTGATTAATGGTTCCAAATCAAGCTTCTTATATAGTGATTCATCCTGGTTCGATTAGAAGCTTAAGAACTTGCCATATGTCCAAACATGCTAAACATGAATATCAAAATTAGAAAGTGGAATAACTTCTTCAACATAGCTCCTATGAGATTTATTCAACTTTATGAAAGACTCTCCACTGATTAATGGTTCCAAATCAAGCTTCTTACATAGTGATTCATCCTGGTTTGATTAGAAGCTTGAATAACTTGCCATATGTCCAAACAGACTAAACGTGGATATCATGATTAGAAAGTGGAATAACTTCTTCAACATAACTCCTATGGGATTTATTCAACTTCATGAAGGACTCTTCACTGATTAATGGTTCCAAATAAACCTTCTTACAAAGTGATTCATCCTTGTTTGATTAGAAGTGAAGAACTTGCCATATGTCCAAATCGGCTAAATATGGATATCATAATTAGAACGTGGAATAACTTCTTCAACATAACTCTGATGAGATTTATTCAACTTCATGAAAGACTCTCCACTGATTAATGGTTCCAAATCAAGCTTCTTACATAGTGATTCATCCTGGTTCGTTTAGAAGCTTGAAGAACTTGCCATATGTCCAAACATACTAAACATGGACATTCTGATTAGAAAGTGGAATAACTTGTTCAACATAACTTCTATGAAATTTATTAAACTTCATGAAAGACTCTCCACTGAATAATAGTTTAAAATCAAGCTTCTTACATAGTGATTTATCCTTGTTCGATCAAAAGCTTGAAGAACTTGTCATATGTCTAAACAAGCTAAACATAGATATCATGATTAGAAAGTGGAATAACTTCTTCAACATAACTCCTATGAGATTTATTCAACTTCATGAAAGACTCTCCACTGATTAATGGTTCCAAATCAAGCTTCTTACATAGTGATTCATCCTGGTTCGATTAGAAGCTTTAAGAACTTGTCATATGTTCAAACAGGCTAAACATGGATATCCTTATTAGAAAGTGGAATAACTTCTTCAACATAACTCCTATCGGATTTATTAAACTTCATGAAATATTCTCTACTGATTAATGGTTCCAAATCAAGCTTCTTACATAGTGGTTTATCCTGGTTCGATTAGAAGCTTGAAGAACTTGTCATATGTCCAAACATGCTAAATATGGACATCCTGATTAGAAAGTGGAATAACTTTTTGAACATAACTCCTATGGGATTTATTCAACTTCATGAAAGAATGTCCACTAATTAATGGTTCCAAATCAAGCTTCTTATATAGTGATTCATACGGGTTCGATTAGAAGCTTAAGAACTTGCCATATGTCCAAACAGGCTAAACAAGGATATACTTATTAGAAAGTGGAATAACTTCTTCGATATAACTCGTATGGGATTTATTCAACTTTATGAAAGACTCTCCACTGATTAATGTTTCCAAATCAATCTTCTTACATAGTGATTCATCCGGGTTCGATTAGAAGCGTGAAGAACTTGTCATATGTCCAAATATGCTAAATAGGGATATCCTGATTAGAAAGTGGAATAACTTTTTGAACATAATCCTATCGGATTTATTCAACTTCATGAAAGACTCTCCACTGATTAATGGTTCCGAATCAAGCTTCTGACATAGTGATTCATCCTGGTTTGATTAGAAGCTTGAAGAACTTGCCATATGTTTAAACATGCTAAACATGGATATCATGATTAGAAAGTGGATTACTTTCTTCAACATAGCTCCTATGGGAGTTATTCAACTTCATGAAAGACTCTCCACTGATTAATGGTTCCAAATCAAGCTTTTTACATAGTGATTCAGCCTTGTTCGATTAGAACTTGAAGAACTTGCCATATGTCCAAACAAGCTAAACATGGATATCCTTATTTGAAAGTGGATTAAATTCTTCAACATAACTCCTATGGGATTTATTCAACTTCATGAAAGACTCTCCACTGATTAATGGTTCCAAATAGTGCTTCTTACATAGTGGTTCATCCTGGTTCGATTAGAAGCTTGAATAACTTGCCATATGTCCAAACATGCTAAACATGGATATCATGATTAGAAAGTGGAATAACTTCTTCAACATAACTCCTATGAGATTTATTCAACTTCATGAAAATCTCTCCACTGACTAATGGTTTCAAATCAAGCTTCTTACATGGTGATTCATCCTAGTTCGATTAGAAGCTTGAAGAACTTGCCATATGTCCAAACAAGCTAAACAGGGATCTCGTTATTAGAAAGTAGAATAACTTCTTAAACAAAAATCCGATGGGATTTATTCAACTTAATGAAAGACTCTCCACTGATTAATGGTTACAAATCAAGCTCTTGACATAGTGATTCATCCTTGTTCGATTAGAACTTGAAGAACTTGCCATATGTCCAAACAGGCTAAACATGGATATCCTTATTAGAAAGTGGAATAACTTCTTCAACATAACTCCTATGGGATTTATTAAACTTCATGAAAGACTCTCCATTGATTAATGGTTCGAAATCAAGCTTCTTACATAGTGGTTCATCCTGGTTCGATTAGAAGCTTGAAGAACTTGTCATATGTCCAAACAGGCTAAATATGGATATCCTGATTAGAAAGTGGAATAACTTTTTGAACATAACTCCTATGGGATTTATTCAACTTCATGAAAGACTTTCCACTGATTAATGGTTCCAAATCAAGCTTCTTACATAGTGATTCATCCTTGTTCGATTAGAACTTGAAGAGCTTGCCATATGTCCAAACAGGGTAAACATGGATATCCTTATTAGAAAGTGGAATAACTTCTTCAACATAACTCCTATGGGATTTATTAAACTTCATGAAAGACTCTCCACTGATTAATGGTTCCAAATCAAGATTCTTAAATAGTGGTTCATCCTGGTTCGATTAGAAGCGTGAAGAACTTGTCATACGTCCAAACATGCTAAATATGGATATCCTGATTAGAAAGTGGAATAACTTTTTGAACATAACTCCTATGGGATTTATTTAACTTCATGAAAGACTCTCCACTGATTAATGGTTACAAATCAAGCTTCTTACATAGTGATTCATCCTGGTTTGATTAGAAGATTGAAGAACTTGCCATATGTTTAAACATGCTAAACATGGATATCATGATTAGAAAGTGGATTACTTTCTTCAACATAGCTCCTATGGGAGTTATTCGACTTCATGAAATACTCTCCACTTATTAAAGGTTCCAAATCAAGCTTCTTACATACTGATTCATCCTTGTTCGATTAGAACTTGAAGAACTTGCCATATGTCCAAACTGGCTAAACATGGATATCCTTATTAGAAAGTGGAATAACTTCTTCGCCATAACTCCTATGGGATTTATTCAACTTCATGAAAGTCTCTTCACTAATTAATGGTTCCAAATCAAGCTTCTTACAAACTGATCCATCCTTGTTCGATTAGAATCTTGAATAACTTGCCATATGTCCAAACATGCTAAACATGGATATCATGATAAGAAAGTAGAATAACTTCTTAAACAAAAATCCGATGGGATTTATTCAACTTAATGAAAGACTCTCCACTGATTAATGGTTACAAATCAAACTCTTGACATAGTGATTCATCCTTGTTCGATTAGAACTTGAAGAACTTGCCATATGTCCAAACAGGCTAAACATGGATATCCTTATTAGAAAGTGGAATAACTTCTTCAACATAACTCCTATGGGATTTACTAAACTTCATGAAATATTCTCCACTTATTAATGGTTCAAAATCAATCTTCTTACATAGTGGTTCATCATGGTTCGATTAGAAGCTTGAAGAACTTGTCATATGTCCAAACATGCTAAATATGGATGTCTTGATTAGAAAGTGGAATAAATTTTTGAACATAACTCCTATGGGATTTATTCACTTCATGAAAGACTCTCCACTGATTAATGGTTCCAAATCAAGCTTTTTACATAGTGATTCATCCTTGTTCGATTAGAACTTAAAGAACTTGCCATACGTCCAAACAGGCTAAATATGGACATCCTGATTAGTAAGTGGAATAACTTTTTGAACATAACTCCTATGGGATTTATTCAACTTCATGAAAGACTCTTCACTGATTAATGTTTCCAAATCAAACTTCTTACAAAGTGATTCATCCTTGTTCGATTAGAAGCTTGAATAACTTGCCATATGTCCAAACAGGCTAAACATGGATATCATGATTAGAAAGTGGAATAACTTCTTCAACATAACTCCTATGAGATTTATTCAACTTCATGAAAATCTCTCCACTGACTAATGGTTCCAAATCAAGCTTTTTACGTAGTGATTCAGCCTTGTTCGATTAGAACTTGAAGAACTTGCCATATGTCCAAACAAGCTAAACATTGATATCCTTATTTGAAAGTGGATTAACTTCTTCAACATAACTCCTATGGGATTTATTCAACTTCATGAAAGACTCTCCACTGATTAATGGTTCCAAATCATGCTTCTTACATAGTGGTTCATCCTGGTTCGATTAGAAGCTTGAATAACTTGCCATATGTCCAAACATGCTAAACATGGATATCATGATTAGAAAGTGGAATAACTTCTTCAACATAACTCCTATGAGATTTATTCAACTTCATGAAAATCTCTCCACTGACTAATGGTTCCAAATCAAGCTTCTTACATAGTGATTCATCCTGGTTCGATTAGAAGCTTGAATAACTTGTCATATGTCCAAATAGGCTAAACATGGATATCCTGATTAGAAAGTGGAATAACTTCGTCAACATAACTCCTATGAGATTTAATCAACTTCATGAAAGATTCTCCACTGATTAATGGTTCCAAATCAAGCTTCTTACATAGTGATTCATCCTGGTTTGATTAGAAGCTTGAAGAACTTGCCATATGTCCAAACAGGCTAAACATGGATATAATGATTAATAAGTGGAATAACTTTGTCAACATAACTTCTATGAGATTTAATCAACTTCATGAAAGATTCTCCACTGATTAATGGTTCCAAATCAAGATTCTTACATAGTGATTCATCCTGGTTCGATTAGAAGCTTGAAGAACTTGTCATATGTCCAAACAGGCTATACATGGATATCCTTATTTGAAAGTGGATTAACTTCTTCAACATAACTCCTATGGGATTTATTTAACTTCAAGAAAGATTCTCCACTGATTAATGGTTCCAAATCATGCTTCTTACATAGTGGTTCATCCTGGTTCGATTAGAAGCTTGAATAAGTTGCCATATGTCTAAACATGCTAAACATGGATATCATGATTAGAAAGTGGAATAACTTCTTCAACATAACTCCTATGAGATTTATTCAACTTCATGAAAAACTCTCCACTGATTAATGGTCCCAAATCAAACTTCTTACATAGTGATTCATCCTGGTTCGATTAGAAGCTTGAAGAACTTGCCATATGTCCAAACAAGCTAAACATGGATATCCTTATTAGAAAGTGGAATAACTTCTTCAACAAAACTCCTATGGGACTTATTCAACTTCATAAAAGACTCCCCACTGATTAATGGTTCCAAATTATGCTTCTTACATAGTGGTTTATCCTGGTTCGATTAGAAGCTTGAAGAACTTGCAATATGTGCAAAAAAGCTAAACATGGATATTCTTATTAGAAAGTGAAATAACTTCTTCAACAATACTCCTATGGGATTTATCCAACTTAATGAAAGACTCTCCACTGATTAATGGTTCCAAATCAAGATTTTGACCTAGTGATTCATCCTTGTTCGATTAGAACTTGAAGAACTTTTCATATGTCCAAACATGCTAAACATGGATATCCTTATTAGAAAGTGGAATAACTTCTTCAACAAAACACCTATGGGATTTATTCAAATTAATGAAAGACTTTCCACTGTTTAATGGTTCCAAATCAAGCTTCTGACATAGTGATTCATCCTTGTTCGATTAGAACTTGAAGAACTTTTCATATGTCCAAACAGGCTAAACATGGATATCCTTATTAGAAAGTGGAATAACTTCTTCAACATAACTCCTATGGGATTTATTAAACTTCATAAAATATTCTCCACTAATTAACGGTTCCAAATCAAGCTTCTTACATAGTGGTTCATCCTGGTTCGATTAGAAGCTTGAAGAACTTGTCATTAATCCAAACAGGCTAAATATGGATGTCCTGATTAGAAAGTGGAATAAGTTTTTGAACATAACTTCTATGGGATTTATTCAACTTCATGAAAAACTCTCCACTGATTAATGGTTCCAAATCAAGCTTCTTACATAGTGATTCATCCTGCTTCGATTAGACGCTTGAAGAACTTGCCATATGTCCAAACAAGCTAAACATGGATATCCTTATTAGAAAGTGGAATAACTTCTTCAACAAAACTCCTATGGGATTTATTTAACTTCATGAAAGACTCTCCACTGATTAATGGTTCCAAATCATGCTTCTTACATAGTGGTACATCCTGGTTCGATTAGAAGCTTGAGGAACTTGCAATATGTGCAAAAAAGCTAAACATGGATATCCCTTTTAGAAAGTGGAATAATTTCTTCAACAAAACTCCTATGGGATTTATTCAACTTAATGAAAGACTCTCCACTGATTAATGGTTCCAATTCAAGCTTCTGACATAGTGATTCAACCTTGTTCGATTTAGAACTTGAAGAACTTTCCATATGTCCAAACAGGCTAAACATGGATATCCTTATTAGAAAGTGGAAAAAATTCTTCAACATAACTCCTATGGGATTTATTAAACTTAATGAAAGACTCTCCACTTATTAATGGTTCCAAATCAAGCTTCTGACATAGTGATTCATCTTTGTTCGATTAGAACTTGAACAACTTGCCATATGTCCAAACAGGCTAAACATGGATATCCTTATTAGAAAGTGAAAAAACTTCTTCAACATAACTCCTATGGGATTTATTAAACTTCATGAAATATTCTCCACTGATTAATGGTTCAAAATCAAGCTTCTTACATAGTGGTTCATCTTGGTTCGATTAGAAGCTTGAAGAACTTGTCATATGTCCAAACATGCTAAATATGGATGTCCTGATTAGAAAGTGGAATAAATTTTTGAACATAACTCCTATGGGATTTATTCACTTCATGAAAGACTATCCACTGATTAATTGTTCCAAATCAAGCTTTTTACATAGTGATTCATCCTTGTTCGATTAGAACTTATAGAACTTGCCATTTGTCCAAACAGGCTAAATATGGACATCCTGATTAGTAAGTGGAATAACTTTTTGAACATAACTCCTATGGGATTTATTCAACTTCATGAAAGACTCTTCACTGATTAATGTTTCCAAATCAAACTTCTTACAAAGTGATTCATCCTTGTTCGATTAGAAGCTTGAATTACTTGCCATATGTCCAAACAGGCTAAACATGGATATCATGATTAGAAAGTGGAATAACTTCTTCAACATAACTCTTATGAGATTTATTCAACTTCATGAAAGACTCTCCACTGATTAATGGTTCCAAATCAAGCTTCTTACATAGTGATTTATCCTGGTTCGATTAGAAGTTTGAAGAACTAGCCATATGTCCAAACAGGCTAAACATGGATATCCTTATTTGAAAGTGGATTAACTTCTTCAACATAACTCCTATGGGATTTATTCAACTTCAAGAAAGACTCTCCACTGATTAATGGTTCCAAATCATGCTTCTTACATAGTGGTTCATCCTGGTTCGATTAGAAGCTTGAATAACTTGCCATATGTCTAAACATGCTAACCATGGATATAATGATTAGAAAGTGGAATAACTTCTTCAACATAACTCGTATGAGATTTATTCAACTTCATGAAAAACTCTCCACTGATTAATGGTTCCAAATCAAGCTTCTTACATAATGATTTATCCTGGTTCAATTAGAAGCTTGAAGAACTTGCCATATGTCCAAACAAGCTAAACATGGATATCCTTATTAGAAAGTGGAATAATTTCTTCAACAAAACTCCTATGGGACTTATTCAACTTCATAAAAGACTCCCCACTGATTAATGGTTCCAAATCATGCTTCTTACATAGTGGTTTATCCTGGTTCGATTAGAAGCTTGAAGAACTTGCAATATGTGCAAAAAAGCTAAACATGGATATTCTTATTAGAAAGTGAAATAACTTCTTCAACAAAACTCCTATGGGATTTATCCAACTTAATGAAAGACTCTCCACTGATTAATGGTTCCAAATCAAGATTTTGACATAGTGAGTCATCCTTGTTCGATTAGAACTTGAAGAACTTGTCATATGTCCAAACAGGCTAAACATGGACATCCTTATTAGAAAGTGGAATAACTTCTTCAACAAAACTCCTATGGGATTTATTCAACTTAATGAAAGACTCTCCACTGATTAATGGTTCCAAATCAAGCTTCTGACAAAGTGATTCATCCTTGTTCGATTAGAACTTGAAGAACTTGACATATGTCCAAACAGGCTAGACATGGATATCCTTATTAGAAAGTGGAATAACTTCTTCAACATAACTCCTATGGGATTTATTAAACTTCATGAAATATTCTCCACTGATTAATGGTTTTAAATCAAGCTTCTTACATAGTGGTTCATCATGGTTCGATTAGAAGCTTGAAGAACTTGTCATATATCCAAACAGGCTAAATATGGATGTCCTGATTAGAAAGTGGAATAAGTTTTTGAACATACTTCTATGGGATTTATTCACTTCATGAAATACTCTCCACTGATTAATGGTTTCAAATCAATCTTTTTACATAGTATTCATCTTTGTTCGATTAGAACTTGAAGAACTTGCCATATGTCCAAACAGGCTAAATATGGGCATCCGGATTAGAAAGTGGAATAACGTTTTGAACATAACTCCTATGGGATTTATTCAACTTCATGAAAGACTGTCCACTGATTAATGGTTCCAAATCAAGCTTCTTACATAATGATTCATCCTGGTTTGATTAGAAGCTTGAAGAACTTGACATATGTCCAAACATGCTAAACATGGATATCATGGTTAGAAAGTGGAATAACTTCTTCAACATAACTCCTACGAGATTAATTCCACTTCATGAAAGACTCTCCACTGATTAATGGTTTCAAATCAACCTTCTTACATAGTGATTCATCCTTGTTTGATTAGAAGTGAAGAACTTGCCATATGTCCAAACCGGCTAAATATGGATATCATAATTAAAAAGTGGAATAACTTCTTCAGCATAACTCTGATGAGATTTATTCAACTTCATGAAAGACTCTCCACTGATTAATGGTTTCAAATCAAGCCTCTTACATAGTGATTCATCCTGGTTCGATTAGAAGCTTGAATAACTTGTCATATGTCCAAATAGGCTAAACATGGATATCCTGATTAGAAAGTGGAATAACTTCGTCAACAAAACTCCTATGAGATTTAATCAACTTCATGAAAGATTCTCCACTGATTAATGGTTCCAAATCAAGCTTCTTACATAGTGATTCATCCTGGTTTGATTAGAAGCTTGAAGAACTTGCCATATGTCCAAACAGGCTAAACATGGATATCATGATTAATAAGTGGAATAACTTTGTCAACATAACTTCTATGAGATTTAATCAACTTCATGAAAGATTCTCCACTGATTAATGGTTCCAAATCAAGATTCTTACATAGTGATTCATCCTGGTTTGATTAGAAGCTTGAAGAACTTGTCATATGTCAAAACAGGCTATACATGGATATCCTTATTTGAAAGTGGATTAACTTCTTCAACATAACTCCTATGGGATTTATTCAACTTCAAGAAAGATTCTCCACTGATTAATGGTTCCAAATCATGCTTCTTACATAGTGGTTCATCCTAGTTCGATTAGAAGCTTGAATAACTTGCCATATGTCTAAACATGCTAAACATGGATATCATGATAAGAAAGTGGAATAACTTCTTCAACATAACTCCTATGAGATTTATTCAACTTCATGAAAAACTCTCCACTGATTAATGGTCCCAAATCAAACTTCTTACATAGTGATTCATCCTGGTTCGATTAGAAGCTTGAAGAACTTGCCATATGTCCAAACAAGCTAAACATGGATATCCTTATTAGAAAGTGGAATAACTTCTTCAACAAAACTCCTATGGGACTTATTCAACTTCATAAAAGACTCCCCACTGATTAATGGTTCCAAATCATGCTTCTTACATAGTGGTTTATCCTGGTTCGATTAGAAGCTTGAAGAACTTGCAATATGTGCAAAAAAGCTAAACATGGATATTCTTATTAGAAAGTGAAATAACTTCTTCAACAAAACTCCTATGGGATTTATCCAACTTAATGAAAGACTCTCCACTGATTAATGGGTCCAAATCAAGATTTTGACATAGTGAGTCATCCTTGTTCGATTAGAACTTGAAGAACTTGTCATATGTCCAAACAGGCTAAACATGGATATCCTTATTAGAAAGTGGAATAACTTCTTCAACAAAACTCCTATGGGATTTATTCACCTTAATGAAAGACTCTCCACTGATTAATGGTGCCAAATCAAGCTTTTGACATAGTGATTCATCCTTGTTCGATTAGAACTTGAAGAACTTGCCATATGTCCAAACAGGCTAAACATGGATATCCTTATTAGAAAGTGGAATAACTTCTTCAACATAACTCCTATGGGATTCATTAAACTTCATGAAATATTCTCCACTGATCAATGGTTTCAAATCAAGCTTCTAACACAGTGGTTCATCCTGGTTCGATTAGAAGCTTGAAGAACTTGTCATATGTCCAAACAGGCTAAATATGGATATCCTGATTAGAAAGTGGAATGACTTTTTGAACATAACTCCTATGGGATTTATTCAACTTCATGAAAGACTGTCCACTGATTAATGGTTCCAAATCAAGCTTCTTATATAGTGATTCATCCTGGTTCGATTAGAAGCTTGAATAACTTGCCATATGTCCAAACAGACTAAACATGGATATCATGATTAGAAAGTGGAATAACTTCTTCAACATAACTCCTATGGGATTTATTCAACTTCATGAAGGACTCTTCACTGATTAATGGTTCCAAATCAACCTTCTTACAAAGTGATTCATCCTTGTTTGATTAGAAGTGAAGAACTTGCCATATGTCCAAATCGGCTAAATATGGATATCATAATTAGAAAGTGGAATAACTTCTTCAACATAACTCTGATGAGATTTATTCAACTTCATGAAAGACTCTCCACTGATTAATGGTTCCAAATCAAGCTTCTTACATAGTGATTCATCCTGGTTCGATTAGAAGCTTGAAGAACTTGCCATATGTCCAAACATACTAAACATGGATATTCTGATTAGAAAGTGGAATAACTTGTTAAACATAACTTCTATGAAATTTATTAAACTTCATGAAAGACTCTCTACTGAATAATAGTTTAAAATCAAGCTTCTTACATAGTGATTTATCCTTGTTCGATCAAAAGCTTGAAGAACTTGCCATATGTCTAAACAGGCTAAACATAGATATCATGATTAGAAAGTGGAATAACTTCTTCAACATAACTCCTATGAGATTTATTCAACTTCATGAAAGACTCTCCACTGATTAATGGTTCCAAATCAAGCTTCTTACATAGTGATTCATCCTGGTTCGATTAGAAGCTTTAAGAACTTGTCATATGTTCAAACAGGCTAAACATGGATATCCTTATTAGAAAGTGGAATAACTTCTTCAACATAACTCCTATGGGATTTATTAAACTTCATGAAATATTCTCCACTGATTAATGGTTCCAAATCAAGCTTCTTACATAGTGGTTTATCCTGGTTCGATTAGAAGCTTGAAGAACTTGTCATATGTCCAAACATGCTAAATATGGACATCCTGATTAGAAAGTGGAATAACTTTTTGACCATAACTCCTATGGGATTTATTCAACTTCATGAAAGAATGTCCACTAATTAATGGTTCCAAATCAAGCTTCTTATATAGTGATTCATACGGGTTCGATTAGAAGCTTAAGAACTTGCCATATGTCCAAACAGGCTAAACAAGGATATACTTATTAGAAAGTGGAATAACTTCTTCGATATAACTCCTATGGGATTTATTCAACTTTATGAAAGACTCTCCACTGATTAATGTTTCCAAATCAATCTTCTTACATAGTGATTCATTCGGGTTCGATTAGAAGCGTGAAGAACTTGTCATATGTCCAAACATGCTAAATAGGGATATCCTGATTAGAAAGTGGAATAACTTTTTGAACATAATCCTATCGGATTTATTCAACTTCATGAAAGACTCTCCACTGATTAATGGTTCCAAATCAATCTTCTTACATAGTGATTCATCCTGGTTTGATTAGAAGCTTGAAGAACTTGCCATATGTTTAAACATGCTAAACATGGATATCTATCATGATTAGAAAGTGGATTACTTTCTTCAACATAGCTCCTATGGGAGTTATTCAACTTCATGAAAGACTCTCCACTGATTAATGGTTCCAAATCAAGCTTTTTACGTAGTGATTCAGCCTTGTTCGATTAGAACTTGAAGAACTTGCCATATGTCCAAACAAGCTAAACATGGATATCCTTATTTGAAAGTCGATTAACTTCTTCAACATAACTCCTATGGGATTTATTCAACTTCATGAAAGACTCTCCACTGATTAATGGTTCCAAATCATGCTTCTTACATAGTGGTTCATCCTGGTTCGATTAGAAGCTTGAATAACTTGCCATATGTCCAAACATGCTAAACATGGATATCATGATTAGAAAGTGGAATAACTTCATCAACATAACTCCTATGAGATTTATTCACCTTCATGAAAATCTCTCCACTGACTAATGGTTCCAAATCAAGCTTCTTACATGGTGATTCATCCTGGTTTGATTAGAAGCTTGAAGAACTTGCCATATGTCCAAACAAGCTAAAAAGGGATCTCGTTATTAGAAAGTAGAATAACTTCTTAAACAAAAATCCGATGGGATTTATTCAACTTAATGAAAGACTCTCCACTGATTAATGGTTACAAATCAAACTCTTGACATAGTGATTCATCCTTGTTCGATTAGAACTTGAAGAACTTGCCATATGTCCAAACAGGCTAAACATGGATATCCTTATTAGAAAGTGGAATAACTTCTTCAACATAACTCCTATGGGATTTATTAAACTTCATGAAAGACTCTCCATTGATTAATGGTTCGAAATCAAGCTTCTTACATAGTGGTTCATCCTGGTTCGATTAGAAGCTTGAAGAACTTGTCATATGTCCAAACAGGCTAAATATGGATATCCTGATTAGAAAGTGGAATAACTTTTTGAACATAACTCCTATGAGATTTATTCAACTTCATGAAAGACTTTCCACTGATTAATGGTTCCAAATCAAGCTTCTTACATAGTGATTCATCCTTGTTCGATTAGAACTTGAAGAGCTTGCCATATGTCCAAACAGGGTAAACATGGATATCCTTATTAGAAAGTGGAATAACTTCTTCAACATAACTCCTACGGGATTTATTAAACTTCATGAAAGACTCTCCACTGATTAATGGTTCCAAATCAAGATTCTTAAATAGTGGTTCATCCTGGTTCGATTAGAAGCGTGAAGAACTTGTCATATGTCCAAACATGCTAAATATGGATATCCCGATTAGAAAGTGGAATAACTTTTTGAACATAACTCCTATGGGATTTATTCAACTTCATGAAAGACTCTCCACTGATTAATGGTTACAAATCAAGCTTCTTACATAGTGATTCATCCTGGTTTGATTAGAAGATTGAAGAACTTGCCATATGTTTAAACATGCTAAACATGGATATCATGATTAGAAAGTGGATTACTTTCTTCAACATAGCTCCTATGGGAGTTATTCGACTTCGTGAAATACTCTCCACTTATTAAAGGTTCCAAATCAAGCTTCTTACATAGTGATTCATCCTTGTTCAATTAGAACTTGAAGAACTTGCCATATGTCCAAACAGGCTAAACATGGATATCCTTATTAGAAAGTGGAATAACTTCTTCGCCATAACTCCTATGGGATTTATTCAACTTCATGAAATTCTCTTCACTAATTAATGGTTCCAAATCAAGCTTCTTACAAAGTGATCCATCCTTGTTCGATTAGAAGCTTGAATAACTTGCCATATGTCCAAACATGCTAAACATGGATATCAAGATTAGAAAGTGGAATAACTTCTTCAACATAACTCCTATGGGATTTATTAAACTTAATGAAAGACTCTCCACTTATTAATGGTTCCAAATCAAGCTTCTGACATAGTGATTCATCTTTGTTCGATTAGAACTTGAACAACTTGCCATATGTCCAAACAGGCTAAACATGGATATCCTTATTAGAAAGTGAAAAAAAATCTTCAACATAACTCCTATGGGATTTATTAAACTTCATGAAATATTCTCCACTGATTAATGGTTCAAAATCAAGCTTCTTACATAGTGGTTCATCTTGGTTCGATTAGAAGCTTGAAGAACTTGTCATATGTCCAAACAGGCTAAATATGGATGTCCTGATTAGAAAGTGGAATAAATTTTTGAACATAACTCCTATGGGATTTATTTACTTCATGAAAGACTCTCCACTGATTAATGGTTCCAAATCAAGCTTTTTACATAGTGATTCATCCTTGTTCGATTAGAACTTAAAGAACTTGCCATATGTCCAAACAGGCTAAATATGGACATCCTGATTAGTAAGTGGAATAACTTTTTGAACATAACTCCTATGGGATTTATTCAACTTCATGAAAGACTCTTCACTGATTAATGTTTCCAAATCAAACTTCTTACAAAGTGATTCATCCTTGTTCGATTAGAAGCTTGAATAACTTGCCATATGTCCAAACTGGCTTAACATGGATATCATGATTAGAAAGTGGAATAACTTCTTCAACATAACTCCTATGAGATTTATTCAACTTCATGAAAGACTCTCCACTGATTAATGGTTCCAAATCAAGCTTCTTACATAGTGATTTATCCTGGTTCGATTAGAAGTTTGACGAACTAGCCATATGTCCAAACAGGCTAAACATGGATATCCTTATTTGAAAGTGGATTAACTTCTTCAACATAACTCCTATGGGATTTATTCAACTTCAAGAAAGACTCTCCACTGATTAATGGTTCCAAATCATGCTTCTTACATAGTGGTTCATCCTGGTTCGATTAGAAGCTTGAATAACTTGCCATATGTCTAAACATGCTAAACATGGATATCATGATTAGAAAGTGGAATAACTTCTTCAACATAACTCGTATGAGATTTATTCAACTTCATGAAAAACTCTCCACTGATTAATGGTTCCAAATCAAGCTTCTTATATAGTGATTCATACGGGTTCGATTAGAAGCTTAAGAACTTGCCATATGTCCAAACAGGCTAAACAAGGATATACTTATTAGAAAGTGGAATAACTTCTTCGATATAACTCCTATGGGATTTATTCAACTTTATGAAAGACTCTCCACTGATTAATTTTTCCAAATCAATCTTCTTACATAGTGATTCATCCGGGTTCGATTAGAAGCGTGAAGAACTTGTCATATGTCCAAACATGCTAAATAGGGATATCCTGATTAGAAAGTGGAATAACTTTTTGAACATAATCCTATCGTATTTATTCAACTTCATGAAAGACTCTCCACTGATTAATGGTTCCAAATCAAGCTTCTTACATAGTGATTCATCCTGGTTTGATTAGAAGCTTGAAGAACTTGCCATATGTTTAAACATGCTAATCATGGATATCATGATTAGAAAGTGGATTACTTTCTTCAACATAGCTCCTATGGGAGTTATTCAACTTCATGAAAGACTCTCCACTGATTAATGGTTCCAAATCAAGCTTTTTACGTAGTGATTCAGCCTTGTTCGATTAGAACTTGAAGAACTTGCCATATGTCCAAACAAGCTAAACATGGATATCCTTATTTGAAAGTGGATTAACTTCTTCAACATAACTCCTATGGGATTTATTCAACTTCATGAAAGACTCTCCACTGATTAATGGTTCCAAATCATGCTTCTTACATAGTGGTTCATCCTGGTTCGATTAGAAGCTTGAATAACTTGCCATATGTCCAAACATGCTAAACATGGATATCATGATTAGAAAGTGGAATAACTTCTTCAACATAACTCCTATGAGATTTATTCAACTTCATGAAAATCTCTCCACTGACTAATGGTTCCAAATCAAGCTTCTTACATGGTGATTCATCCTGGTTGATTAGAAGCTTGAAGAACTTGCCATATGTCCAAACAAGCTAAAAAGGGATCTCGTTATTAGAAAGTGGAATAACTTCTTAAACAAAAATCCGATGGGATTTATTCAACTTAATGAAAGACTCTCCACTGATTAATGGTTACAAATCAAGCTCTTGACATAGTGATTCATCCTTGTTCGATTAGAACTTGAAGAACTTGCCATATGTCCAAACAGGCTAAACATGGATATCATTATTAGAAAGTGGAATAACTTCTTCAACATAACTCCTATGGGATTTATTAAACTTCATGAAAAACTCTCCATTGATTAATGGTTCGAAATCAAGCTTCTTACATAGTGGAATAACTTCTTCAACATAACTCCTATGATATTTATTCAACTTCATGAAAGAATATCCACTGAATAATGGTTTCAAATCAAGATTCTTACATAGTGATTTATCATGGTTCGATTAGAAGCTTGAAGAACTTGTCATATGTCCAAACATGCTAAATATGGATATCCTGATTAGAAAGTGGAATAACTTTTTGAACATAACTCCTATGGGATTTATTCAACTTCATGAAAGACTCTCCACTGATTAATGGTTACAAATCAAGCTTCTTACATAGTGATTCATCTTGGTTTGATTAGAAGATTGAAGAACTTGCCATATGTTTAAACATGCTAAACATGGATATCATGATTAGAAAGTGGATTACTTTCTTCAACATAGCTCCTATGGGAGTTATTCGACTTCATGAAATACTCTCCACTTATTAAAGGTTCCAAATCAAGCTTCTTACATAGTGATTCATCCTTGTTCGATTAGAACTTGAAGAACTTGCCATATGTCCAAACAGGCTAAACATGGATATCCTTATTAGAAAGTGGAATAAGTTCTTCGCCATAACTCCTATGGGATTTATTCAACTTCATGAAAGTCTCTTCACTAATTAATGGTTCCAAATCAAGCTTCTTACAAAGTGATCCATCCTTGTTCGATTAGAAGCTTGAATAACTTGCCATATGTCCAAACATGCTAAACATGGATATCAAGATTAGAAAGTGGAATAACTTCTTCAACATAACTCCTATGGGATTTATTAAACTTAATGAAAGACTCTCCACTTATTAATGGTTCCAAATCAAGCTTCTGACATAGTGATTCATCTTTGTTCGATTAGAACTTGAACAACTTGCCATATGTCCAAACAGGCTAAACATGGATATCCTTATTAGAAAGTGAAAAAACTTCTTCAACATAACTCCTATGGGATTTATTAAACTTCATGAAATATTCTCCACTGATTAATGGTTCAAAATCAAGCTTCTTACATAGTGGTTCATCTTGGTTCGATTAGAAGCTTGAAGAACTTGTCATATGTCCAAACAGGCTAAATATGGATGTCCTGATTAGAAAGTGGAATAAATTTTTGAACATAACTCCTATGGGATTTATTCACTTCATGAAAGATTCTCCACTGATTAATGGTTCCAAATCAAGCTTTTTACATAGTGATTCATCCTTGTTCGATTAGAACTTAAAGAACTTGCCATATGTCCAAACAGGCTAAATATGGACATCCTGATTAGTAAGTGGAATAACTTTTTGAACATAACTCCTATGGGATTTATTCAAATTCATGAAAGACTCTTCAGTGATTAATGTTTCCAAATCAAACTTCTTACAAAGTGATTCATCCTTGTTCGATTAGAAGCTTGAAAAACTTGCCATATGTCCAAACAGACTAAACATGGATATCATGATTAGAAAGTGGAATAACTTCTTCAACATAACTCCTATGAGATTTATTCAACTTCATGAAAGACTCTCCACTGATTAATGGTTCCAAATCAAGCTTCTTACATAGTGCTTTATCCTGGTTCGATTAGAAGTTTGAAGAACTAGCCATATGTCCAAACAGGCTAAACATGGATATCCTTATTTGTAAGTGGATTAACTTCTTCAACATAACTCCTATGAGATTTATTCAACTTCATGAAAGACTGTCCACTGATTAATGGTTCCAAATCAAGCTTCTTACATAGTGATTCATCCTGGTTCGATTAGAAGCTTGAAGAACTTGACATATGTCCAAACATGCTAAACATGGATATCATGGTTAGAAAGTTGAATAACTTCTTCAACATAACTCCTACGAGATTAATTCCACTTCATGAAAGACTCTCCACTGATTAATGGTTTCAA
>MU106737.1:85599-96011 GCA_012274485.2 Sinapis alba
TCGTTCCAAATCAAGCTTCTTACATAGTGATTCATCCTGGTTTGATTAGAAACTTGAAGAACTTGCCATATGTTCAAACAGGCTAAACATGGATATCTTGATTAGAAAGTGGAATAACTTCTTCAACATAACTCCTATGAGATTTATTAGACTTCATGAAAGACTCTCCACTGATTAATGGTTTCAAATCAAGCTTCTTAAATAGTGATTATCCTGGTTCGATTAGAATCTTGAAGAACTTGCCATATGTCGAAACATGATAAACATGGATATCCTGATTAGAAAGTGAAATAACTTCTTTAACATAACTTCTATGAGATCTATTCAACTTCACGATAGACTCTCCAATGAATAATGGTTCCAAATCAAACTTCTTATATAGTGATTCATCCTGGTTTGATTAGAAGCTTGAAGAACTTGCCATATGTCAAACAGGCTAAACATGGATATCATCATTAGAAAGTGGAATAACTTCTTCAACATAACTCCTATGAGATTTATTCAATTTCATGAAAAATTCTCCAGTGATTAATAGTTCCAAATCAAGCTTCTTACATAGTGATTCATCCTGGTTTGATTAGAAGCTTGAAGAACTTGACACATGTCCAAACAAACTAAACATGGATATCATGATTAGAAAGTGGAATAACTACTTCAACATTAATCCTATGAGATTTATTCAACTTCATGAATGACTCTCCACTGATTAATTGTTCCAAATCAAGCTTCTTACATAGTGATTCATCCTGGTTTGATTAGAAGCTTGAAGAACTTGTCATATGTCCAAACAGACTAAACATGAATATCTTGATTAGAAAGTGGAATAACTTCTTGAACATAACTCCTATGAGATTTATTCAACTTCATGAAAGACTCTCCAATGATTAATGATTCCAAATCAAGCTTCTTACATAGTGATTCATCCTGGTTCGATTAGAAACTTGAAGAACTTGCCATATGTCCAAACAGGCTAAACATGGATATCTTGATTAGAAAGGGGAATAACTTCTTCAACATAACTCCTATTAGATTTATTCAATTTCATGAAAGACTCTCCACTGATTAATGGTTTCAAATCAGGCTTCTTACATAGTGATTCATCCTGTTTTGATTAGAAGCTTGAAGAACTTGCCATATGTCCAAATAGGCTAAACATGGATATCCTGATTAGAAAGTGGAATAACTTCTTCAACATAACTCCTATGAGATTTATTCAACTTCATGAAAGACTCTCCACTGAATAATGGTTCCAAATCAAGCTTCTTACAAAGTTATTCATCCTGGATCGACTAGAAGCTTGAAGAACTTTCCATATGTCCAAACAGGCTAAATATGGATATCTTGATTAGAAAGTGAAATAAATTCTTCAACATAACTTCTATGAGATCTATTAAACTTCATGAAAGACTCTCCAATGAATAATAGTTCCAAACCAAACTTTTTATATAGTGATTCATCCTTATTTGATTAGAAGCTTGAAGAACTTGCCATATGTCAAACAGTCTAAACATGGATATCATGATTAGAAAGTGGAATAACTTCTTCAACATAACTCCTATGAGATTTATTCAATTTCATGAAAGACTCTCCAGTGATTAATAGTTCCAAATCAAGCTTCTTACATAGTGATTCATCCTGGTTTGATTAGAAGCTTGAAGAACTTGACATATTTCCAAACAGGCTAAACATGGATATCCTGATTAGAAAGTGGAATAACTTCTGCAACATAACTCCTATGAGATTTATTACGCTTCATGATAGACTATCCACTGAATAATGGTTCCAAATCAAGCTTTTTACATATTGTTTCATCCTGGTTTGATTAGAAGCTTGAAGAACTTGCCATATGTCCAAACAGGCTAAACATGGATATCATGATTAGAAAGTGGAATAACTTCTTCAACATAAATCCTATGAGATTTATTTAACTTCATGAAAGACTCTCCACTGATTAATTGTTCCAAATCAAGCTTCTTACATAGTGATTCATCCTAGTTTGATTAGAAGAATTAAGAACTTGCCATATGTCCAGACAGACTAAACAAGAATATCTTGATTAGAAAGTGGAATAACTTCTTGAACATAACTCCTATGAGATTTATTCAACTTCATGAAAGACTCTCCACTGATTAATGGTTCCAAATCAAGCTTCTTAAATAGTGATTCATCCTGGTTCAATTAGAAACTTGAAGAACTTACCATATGTCCAAACATGCTAAACATGGATATCTTGATTAGAAAGTGGAATAACTTCTTCAACTTAACTCCTAAGAGATTTATTCAACTTCATGAAAGAATCTCCACTGAATAATGGTTCCAAATGAAGCTTCTTACATAGTGATTCATCATGGTTTGATTAGAATTTTGAAGAACTTGCCATATGTCCAAATATGCTAAACATGGATATCTTGATTAGAAAGTGGAATAAGTTCTTCAACATAACTACTATGAGATTTATTCAACTTCATGAAAGACTCTCCACTGATTAATTGTTCCAAATCAAGCTTCTTACATAGTGATCCATCCTGTTTTGATTAGAAGTTTGAAGAACTTGCCATATGTCCAAACAGACTAAACAAGAATATCCTGATTAGAAAGTGGAATAACTTCTTCAACATAACTCCTATGATATTTATTTAACTTCATGAAAGACTCTCCACTGAATAAAGGTTCCAAATCAAGCTTCTTACATAGTGATTCATCCTGGATCGATTAGAAGCTTGAGGAACTTTCCATATGTCCAAACAGGCTAAACATGGATATCCCGATTAGAAAGTGAAATAACTTCTTCAACAAAACTCCTATGCTATTTATTCAACTTCATGAAAGACTCTCCACTGTATAATGGTTCCAAATCAAGCTTCTTACATAGTGATTCATCATGGTTTGATTAGAATCTTGAAGAACTTGCCATATGTCCAAACATGCTAAACATGGATATCATGATTAGAAAGTGGAATAACTTCTTCAACATAACTCCTATGAGATTTATTCAACTTCATGAAAGACTCTCCACTGATTAATTGTTCCAAATCAAGCTTCTTACATAGTGATCCATCCTGTTTTGATTAGAAGCTTGAAGAACTTGCCATATGTCCAAACAGACTAAACATGGATATCCTGATTAGAAAGTGGAAAAACTTCTTCAACATAACTACTATGAGATTTATTCAACTTCATGAAAGACTCTCCACTGATTAATGGTTCCAAATCAAGCTTCTTACATAGTGATCCATCCTGTTTTGATTAGAAGTTTGAAGAACTTGCCATATGTCCAAACAGACTAAACAAGAATATCCTGATTAGAAAGTGGAATAACTTCTTCAACATAACTCCTATGATATTTATTTAACTTCATGAAAGACTCTCCACTGAATAATGGTTCCAAATCAAGCTTCTTACATAGTGATTCATCCTGGATCGATTAGAACCTTGAGGAACTTTCCATATGTCCAAACAGGCTAAACATGGATATCCCGATTAGAAAGTGAAATAACTTCTTCAACAAAACTCCTATGATATTTATTCAACTTCATGAAAGACTCTCCACTGTATAATGGTTCCAAATCAAGCTTCTTACATAGTGATTCATCATGGTTTGATTAGAATCTTGAAGAACTTGCCATATGTCCAAACATGCTAAACATGGATATCATGATTAGAAAGTGGAATAACTTCTTCAACATAACTCCTATGAGATTTATTAAACTTCATGAAAGACTCTCCACTGATTAATAGATCCAAATCAAGCTTCTTACAAAGTGATTCATCTTGGTTTGATTAGAAGCTTGAAGAACTTGCCATATGTCCAAACAGACTAAACATGGATATCCTGATTAGAAAGTGGAAAAACTTCTTCAACATAACTCCTATGAGATATATTCAACTTCATGAAAGACTCTCCACTGATTAATGGTTCCAAATCAAGCTTCTTACATAGTGATTCATCCTGGTTCAATTAGAAACTTGAAGAACTTGCCATATGTCCAAACATGCTAAACATGGATATCTTGATTAGAAAGTGGAATAACTTCTTCAACATAACTCCTATGAGTTTTATTCAACTTCATGAAAGACTCTCCACTGAATAATGGTTCCAATTGAAGCTTCTTACATAGTGATTCATCATGGTTTGATTAGAATCTTGAAGAATTTGCCATATGTCCAAACATGCTAAACATGGATATCATGATTAGAAAGTGGAATAACTTCTTCAACATAACTCCTATGAGATTTATTCAACTTCATGAAGACTCTCCACTGAATAATGATTCCAAATAAAGCTTCTTACATAGTGATTCATCATGAAAGACTCTACATTGATTAATAGTTCCAAATCAAGCTTCTTACATAGTGATTCATCCTGGTTTGATTAGAAGCTTGATGAACTTGCCATATGTCCAAACATGCTAAAAATCAAGCTTCTTACATAGTGATTCATCCTGGATCGATTAGAAGCTTGAAGAACATTCCATATGTCCAAACAGGCTAAACATGGATATCCTGATTAGAAAGTGAAATAACTTCTTCAACATAACTCCTATGAGATTTATTCAACTTCATGAAAGACTCTCTACTGAATAATGGTTCCAAATCAAGCTTCTTACATAGTGATTCATCATTGTTTGATTAGAATCTTGAAGAACTTGCCATATGTCCAAACATGCTAAACATGGATATCATGATTAGAAAGTGGAATAACTTCTTCAACATAACTTCTATGAGATTTATTCAACTTTATGAAAGACTCTCCACTGATTAATAGTTCCAAATCAAGCTTCTTACATAGTGATTCATCATGGTTTGATTAGAAGCTTAAAGAACTTGCCATATGTCCAAACAGACTAAACGTGGATATCCTGATTAGAAAGTGGAATAACTTCTTTAACATAACTCCTATGAGATTTATTCAACTTCATGAAAGACTCTCCACTGATTAATGGTTTCAAATCAAGCTTCTTACATAGTTATTCATCCTGGTTCGATTAGAAGCTTGAAGAACTTGTCATATGTCCAAACAGGCTAAACATGGATATCTTGATTAGAAAATGGAATAACTTCTTCAACATAACTTCTATTAGATCTATTCAACTTCATGAAAGACTCTCCACTGAATAATGGTTCCAAATCAAGCTTCTTACATAGTGATTCATCCTGGATCGATTAAAAGCTTGAAGAGCTTTCCATATGTCCAAACTAGCTAAACATGGATATCCTGATTAGAAAGTGAAATAACTTCTTCAACATAACTCCTATGAGATTTATTCAACTTCATGAAAGACTCTCCCCTGATTAATGGTTTCAAATCAAGCTTCTTACATAATTATTCATCCTGGTTCGATTAGAAGCTTGAAGAACTTGCCATATGTCCAAACAAGCTAAACATGGATATCTTGATTAGAAAGTGGAATAACTTCTTCAACATAACTCCTATGAGATTTATTCAACTTCATGAAAGATCATCCAATGATTAATGGTTGTAAATAAAGCTTCTTACATAGTGATTTATCCTGGTTTGATTAGAAGCTTGAAGAACTTGCCATATGTCCAAACATGCTAAACATTGATATCCTGATTAGAAAGTGGAATAACTTCTTCAACATAACTCCTATGAGATTTATTCAACTTCATGAAAGACTCTCCACTGATTAATGGTTCCAAATCAAGCTTCTTACAAAGTGATTCATCCTGGTTTGATTAGAAGCTTGAAGAGCTTTCCATATGTCCAAATAGGCTTAACATGGATATCCTGATTAGAAAGTGAAATAACTTCTTCAACATAACTCCTATGAGATTTATTCAACTTCATGAAAGACTCTCCACTGATTAATGGTTCCAATTCAAGCTTCTTACATTTTTATTCATCCTGGTTCACTTAGAAGCTTGAAGAACTTGTCATATGTCCAAACAGGCTAAACATGGATATCTTGATTTGAAAGTGGAATAACTTCTTCAACATAACTCCTATGAGATTTATTCAACTTCATGAAAGAATCTCCACTGAATAATGGTTCCAAATCAAGCTTCTTACATAGTGATTCATCCTGGATCGATTAGAAGCTTGAAGAGCTTGCCATATGTCCAAACAGGCTAAACATGGATAGCCTTATTAGAAAGTGGAATAACTTCTTCAACATAACTCCTATGAGATTTATTCAAATTCATGAAAGACTCTCCACTGATTAATGGTTCCAAATCAAGCTTCTTACATAGTTATTCATCCTGGTTCGCTTAGAAGCTTGAAGAACTTGTCATATGTCCAAACAGGCTAAACATGGATATCTTGATTAGAAAGTGGAATAACTTCTTCAACATAACTCCTATGAGATTTATTCAACTTCATGAAAGACTCTCCACTGAATAACGGTTTCAAATCAAGCTTCTTACATAGTGATTCATCCTGGATCGATTAGAAGCTTGAAGAGCTTTCCATATGTCCAAACAGGCTAAACATGGATATCCTGATTAGAAAGTGAAATAACTTCTTCAACATAATTCCTATGAGATTTATTCAACTTCATGAAAAAATCTCCACTGAATAATGGTTCCAAATCAAGCTACTTACATAGTGATTCATCCTGGATCGATTAGAAGCTTGAAGAGCTTTCCATATGTCCAAACAGCTAAACATGGATAGCCTTATTAGAAAGTGGAATAACTTCTTCAACATAACTCCTATGAGATTTATTCAACTTCATGAAGACTCTCCACTGAATAATGATTCCAAATAAAGCTTCTTACATAGTGATTCATCATGGATCGATTAGAAGCTTGAAGAGCTTTCCATATGTCCAAACATGCTAAACATTGATATCCTGATTAGAAAGTGGAATAACTTCTTCAACATAACTCCTATGATATTTATTCAACTTCATGAAAGACTCTCCACTGAATAATGGTTCCAAATCAAGCTTCTTACATAGTGATTCATCCTGGATCGATTAGAAGCTTGAAGAGCTTTCCATATGTCCAAACAGGCTAAACATGGATATCCTGATTAGAAAGTGAAATAAATTCTTCAACATAATTCCTATGAGATTTATTCAACTTCATGAAAGAATCTCCACTGAATAATGGTTCCAAATCAAGCTACTTACATAGTGATTAATCCTGGATCGATTAGAAGCTTGAAGAGCTTTCCATATGTCCAAACAGGCTAAACATGGATAGCCTTATTAGAAAGTGGAATAACTTCTTCAACATAACTCCTATGATATTTATTTAACTTCATGAAAGACTCTCCACTGAATAATGGTTCCAAATCAAGCTTCTTACATAGTGATTCATCCTGGATCGATTAGAAGCTTGAAGAACTTTCCATATGTCCAAACAGGCTAAACATGGATATCCCGATTAGAAAGTGAAATAACTTCTTCAACAAAACTCCTATGATATTTATTCAACTTCATGAAAGACTCTTCACTGTATAATGGTTCCAAATCAAGCTTCTTACATAGTGATTCATCATGGTTTGATTAGAATCTTGAAGAACTTGCCATATGTCCAAACAGACTAAACATGGATATCCTGATTAGAAAGTGGAATAACTTCTTCAACATAACTCCTATGAGATATATTCAACTTCATGAAAGACTCTCCACTGATTAATGGTTCCAAATCAAGCTTCTTACATAGTGATTCATCCTAGTTCAATTAGAAACTTGAAGAACTTGCCATATGTCCAAACATGCTAAACATGGATATCTTGATTAGAAAGTGGAATAACTTCTTCAACATAACTCCTATGAGTTTTATTCAACTTCATGAAAGACTCTCCACTGAATAATGGTTCCAATTGAAGCTTCTTACATAGTGATTCATCATGGTTTGATTAGAATCTTGAAGANAAACTTGAAGAACTTGCCATATGTCCAAACATGCTAAACATGGATATCTTGATTAGAAAGTGGAATAACTTCTTCAACATAACTCCTATGAGTTTTATTCAACTTCATGAAAGACTCTCCACTGAATAATGGTTCCAATTGAAGCTTCTTACATAGTGATTCATCATGGTTTGATTAGAATCTTGAAGAACTTGCCATATATCCAAACATGCTAAACATGGATATCATGATTAGAAAGTGGAATAACTTCTTCAACATAACTCCTATGAGATTTATTCAACTTCATGAAAGAATCTACATTGATTAATAGTTCCAAATCAAGCTTCTTACATAGTGATTCATCCTGGTTTGATTAGAAGCTTGATGAACTTGCCATATGTCCAAACATGCTAAAAATCAAGCTTCTTACATAGTGATTCATCCTGGATCAATTAGAAGCTTGAAGAACATTCCATATGTCCAAACAGGCTAAACATGGATATCCTGATTAGAAAGTGAAATAACTTCTTCAACATAACTCCTATGAGATTTATTAAATTTCATGAAAGACTCTCTACTGAATAATGGTTCCAAATCAAGCTTCTTACATAGTGATTCATCATTGTTTGATTAGAATCTTGAAGAACTTGCCATATGTCCAAACATGCTAAACATGGATATCATGATTAGAAAGTGGAATAACTTCTTCAACATAACTCCTATGAGATTTATTCAACTTTATGAAAGACTCTCCACTGATTAATAGTTCCAAATCAAGCTTCTTACATAGTGATTCATCCTGGTTTGATTAGAAGCTTGAAGAACTTGCCATATGTCCAAACAAACTAAACGTGGATATCCTGATTAGAAAGTGGAATAACTTCTTTAACATAACTCCTATGAGATTTATTCAACTTCATGAAAGACTCTCCACTGATTAATAGTTTCAAATCAAGCTTCTTACATAGCTATTCATCCTGGTTCGATTAGAAGCTTGAAGAACTTGTCATATGTCCAAACAGGCTAAACATGGATATCTTGATTAGAAAACGGAATAACTTCTTCAACATAACTTCTATGAGATCTATTCAACTTCATGAAAGACTCTCCACTGAATAATGGTTCCAAATCAAGCTTCTTACATAGTGATTCATTCTGGATCGATAAAAAACTTGAAGAGCTTTCCATATGTCCAAACTAGCTAAACATGGATATCCTGATTAGAAAGTGAAATAACTTCTTCAACATAACTCCTATGAGATTTATTCAACTTCATGAAAGACTCTCCACTGATTAATGGTTCCAATTCAAGCTTCTTACATAATTATTCATCCTGGTTCGATTAGAAGCTTGAAGAACTTGCCATATGTCCAAACAAGCTAAACATGGATATCTTGATTAGAAAGTGGAATAACTTCTTCAACATAACTCCTATGAGATTTATTCAACTTCATGAAAGATCCTCCAATGATTAATGGTTGTAAATAAAGCTTCTTACATAGTGATTTATCCTGGTTTGATTAGAAGCTTGAAGAACTTGCCATATGTCCAAACATGCTAAACATTGATATCCTGATTAGAAAGTGGAATAAATTCTTCAACATAACTCCTATGAGATTTATTCAACTTCATGAAAGACTCTCCACTGAATAATGGTTCCAAATCAAGCTTCTTACATAGTGATTCATCCTGGATCGATTAGAAGCTTGAAGAGCTTTCCATATGTCTAAACAGGCTAAACATGGATAGCCTTATTAGAAAGTAGAATAACTTCTTCAACATAAGTCCTATGATATTTATTTAACTTCATGAAAGACTCTCCACTGAATAATGGTTCCAAATCAAGCTTCTTACATAGTGATTCATCCTGGATCGATTAGAAGCTTGAAGAACTTTCCATATGTCCAAACAGGCTAAACATGGATATCCCGATTAGAAAGTGAAATAACTTCTTCAACAAAACTCCTATGATATTTATTCAACTTCATGAAAGACTCTTCACTGTATAATGGTTCCAAATCAAGCTTCTTACATAGTGATTCATCATGGTTTGATTAGAATCTTGAAGAACTTGCCATATGTCCAAACATGCTAAACATGGATATCATGATTAGAAAGTGGAATAACTTCTTCAACATAACTCCTATGAGATTTATTAAACTTCATGAAAGACTCTCCACTGATTAATAGTTCCAAATCAAGCTTCTTACATAGTGATTCATCTTAGTTTGATTAGAAGCTTGAAGAACTTGCCATATGTCCAAACAGACTAAACATGGATATCCTGTTTAGAAAGTGGAATAACTTCTTCAACATAACTCCTATGAGATATATTCAACTTCATGAAAGACTCTCCACATATTAATGGTTCCAAATCAAGCTTCTTACATAGTGATTCATCCTGGTTCAATTAGAAACTTGAAGAACTTGCCATATGTCCAAACATGCTAAACATGGATATCTTGATTAGAAAGTGGAATAACTTCTTCAACATAACTCCTATGAGTTTTATTCAACTTCATGAAAGACTCTCCACTGAATAATGGTTCCAATTGAAGCTTCTTACATAGTGATTCATCATGGTTT